>CAXDIG010000298.1:405284-439035 GCA_963989225.1 Dromius quadrimaculatus | reverse complement strand
CATATTCCTATTGAGGACCTCATAATATGTATGAATCTATCGACAAAAATATCATAATCTGTGTTTTCAGAGCGCTTCAGCAGTTATATGAAGTTTAAAATAAGTCAAAATTACCACATTCTGAGCAGTTTCAAAGTATAGCAAATCTCATAAGTCTACCCAATGCAACATAATACGTATGAATCCGTCCTCAAATGCACAAATTTTGCGTTCTCCAGCGAGTTATCAGCGTTTTTTCTGAGTCTCGTTGAGAAATTTTTGACTCTGTGAATCTGCTCAAAAGCAAGATTTTGCTTCAAAAGTGCGTTATAGGGCAGAATCTGGAACCAAATACATCATATTTTGTGTTTTCAGAGTGCTATTTGCAGTTTTACAGACTTTGGAATGAGTCGAAATCACGCTTTCCCGCGCAGATTTTCACAATCAAAAAGTTCATATTCCTATTCAGGACCTCATAATTTGTATGGATCTATCGACTAAAATATCATATTTCGTGTTTTCAGAGCGCTATCTGCAGTTATATTAAGTCAAAAAGTTCATATTCCTATTCAGGACCTCATAATATGTATGAATCTATCGACAAAAACATCATATTTCGTGTTCTCAGAGCGCTATCTGCAGTTATATGAAGTTTGAAATAAGTCAAAATTACCACATCCTGAACAGTTTTAAAGTATCGCAAATCACATGAATCTATCCAATACAACATAATACGCATAAATCCGTCCTCAAATGCACAAAATTTTGCGTTTCCAGCGACTTATCAGCGTTTTTTCTGAGTATCGTTGATGAATTTTTGACTCTGTAAATCTGCTCAGAAGCAAGATTTTGCTTCAAAACTGCGTTCTATGGCAGAATCTAGCACCAAATACGTCATATTTCGTGTTTTAAGATTGCTACTTGCAGTTTCACAAACTTTGGAATAAGACGAAATCACGCTTTTCCGCGCAGATTTTCACAATCAAAAAGCTCATATTCCTATTCATGACCTCATAATATGTATGAATGTATCGACAAATACATCATATTCCTTGTTTTCAGAGCGCTATCTGCAGTTATATGAAGTTTGAAATAAGTCAAAATTACCACATTCTGAGCAGGTACAAAGTATCGCGAATCACATAAATCTATCAAATACAACATATTACGCATGAATCCGTCCTCAAATGCACAAAATTTTTCGTTTCCAGCGAGTTATCAGCGTTTTTTTCTGGGTCTTGTTGAGAAATTTTCGACTCTGTAAAGCTGCTCAGAAGTGAGATTTTGCTTCAAAATTGCGTTATATGGCAGAATCTAGCACCAATACATCATATTCCTTGTTTTTTAGAGTGCTATTTGCAGTTTTACAAATTTTGGAGTGAGTCGAAATCATACTATTCCGGGCCGATTTTCACAATCAAAAAGTTAATATTCCTATTCAGGACCTCATAATATGTACGAATCTTCCGACAAAAACATCATATTTCGTGTTTTCAAAGCGCTATTTGCAGTTACATAAGGTTTGGAATAAGTCAAAATCACCTCATTCTGAGCAGTTACAAAGTATCGCAAATCACATAAATCTATCCAATACAACATATTACGCATGAATCCGTCCTCAAATGCACAAAATTTTGCGTTCACAGCGAGTTATCAGCGTTTTTTCTGAGTCTCGTTGAGAAATTTTTGACTCTGTAAATCTGCTCAAAAGCAAGATTCTGCTTCAAAAGTGCGTTATAGGGCAGAATCTTGCACCAAATACATCATATTTCGTGTTTTAAGAGTGCTATTTGCAGTTTTACAAACTTTGGAATATGTCTAGAACCCGCTTTTCCGCGAAGATTTCCACAATCAAAAAGTTCATATTCCTATTAAGGACCTCATAATATGTATGCGTCTATCGACAAAAATATCATATTTTGTGTTTTCAGAGCGCTATCTGCAGTTATATGAAGTTTGAAATAAGTCAAAATTACCACATTCTGAGCAGTTTCAAAGTATCGCAAATCTCATAAACCTACGCAATGCAACATAATACGCATGAATCCGTCCTCAAATGCACAAATTTTGCGTTTCCAGCGAGTTATCAGCGTTTTTTCTGAGTCTCGTTGAGAAATTTTTGACTCTGTAAATCTGCTCAAAAGCAAGATTCTGCTTCAAAAGTGCGTTATAGGGCAGAATCTTGCACCAAATACATCATATTTCGTGTTTTAAGAGTGCTATTTGCAGTTTTACAAACTTTGGAATGAGTCGAAATCACGCTTTCCCGCGCAGATTTTCACAATCAAAAAGTTCATATTCCTATTCAGGACCTCATAATATGTATGAATCTATCGACTAAAATATCATAGTTCGTGTTTTCAGAGCGCTATCTGCAGTTATATGGAGTCAAAATGTTCATATTCCTATTCAGGACCTCATAAAATGTATGAATCTATCGACAAAAACATCATATTTCGTGTTTTCAGAGCGCTATCTGCAGTTATATGAAGTTTGGAATGAGTCAAAATTACCACATTCGGAGCAGTTTCAGAGTATCGCAAATCACATAAATCTATCCAATACAACATAATACGCATGAATCTGTCCTCAAATGCACAAAATTGTGCGTTTCCAGCGAGTTATCAGCGTTTTTTCTGAGTATCGTTGAGAAATTTTTGACTCTGTAAATCTGCTCAGAAGCAAGATTTTGCTTCAAAACTGCGTTCTATGGCAGAATCTAGCACCAAATACGTCATATTTCGTGTCTTTAGATTGCTACTTGCAGTTTTACAAACTTTGGAATAAGTCGAAATCACGCTTTTCCGCGCAGATTTTCACAATCAAGAAGTTCATATTCCTATTCAGGACCTCATAGTATGTATGAATCTATCGACAAAAATATCATATTTCGTGTTCTCAGAGCGCTATCTGCAGTTATATGAAGTTTGAAATAAGTCAAAATCACCACATTCTGAGCAGTTTCAAAGTATCGCAAATCACATAAATCTATCCAATACAACATAATACGCATGAATCCGTCCTCAAATGCACAAAATTATGCGTTTCCAGCGAGTTATCAGTGTTTTTCCTGAGTCTCGTTGAGAAATTTTTGACTCTGTAAATCTGCTCAGAAGTGAGATTTTGCTTCAGAAGTGCGTTATATGGCAGAGTCTTGCACCAAATACATCATATTCCGTGTTTTTAGAGTGCTATTAGCAGTATTACAAACTTTGGAATAAGTCGAAATCACGCTTTTCCGCGCAGATTTTCATAATCAAAAAGTTCATATTCCTATTTAGGACCTCATAATATGTATGAATTCATCTACAAAAACATCATATTTCGTGTTTTCAGAGCGCCATCTGCAGTTATATGAAGTTTGAAATGAGTCAGAATTACCACATTCTGAGCAGTTTCAAAGTATCGCGAATCACATAAATGTATCCAATACAACATAATACGCATGAATCCGTCCTCAAATGCACAAAATTTTGCTTTTCCAGCGAGTTATCAGCGTTTTTTCCGAGTCTCGTTGAGAAGTTTTTGACTCTGTAAATCTGCTCAGAAGCAACATTTTGCTTCAAAAGTGAGTTATATGGCAGAATCAAACACCAAATACATCATATTTTGTGTTTTTAGAGTGCTATTTGCAGTTCTACAAACTTTGGGATAAGTCGAAATCACGCTTTTCCGCGCAGATTTTCACAATCAAAAAAATCATATTTCTATTCAGGACCTCATAATATGTATGAATCTATCGACAAAAACATCATATTCCGTGTTTTCAGAGCGCTATCTGCAGTTATATGAAGTTTGAAATAAGTCAAAATTACCACATTCTGAGCAGTTTCAAAGTATCGCAAATCACATAAATCTATCCAATACAACATAATACGCATGAATCCGTCCTCAAATGCACAAAATTTTGCGTCTCCAGCGAGTCATCAGCGTTTTTTCTGAGTCTCGTTTAGAAATTTTTGCCTCCGTAAATCTGCTCAGAAGGAAGATTTTGCTTCAAAAGTGCGTCATATGGCAGAATCTAGCACCAAATACATCACATTTCGTGTTTTCAGAGTGCTATTCGCAGTTTGGAATAAGTCGAAATCACGCTTTTCCGCGCAGATTTTCACAATCAAAAAGTTCATATTCCTATTCAGGACCTCATAATATGTAATAATCTATCGACAATATCATCATATTTCGTGTTTTCAGAGCGCTATCTGCCGTTATATGAAGTTTGAAATAAGTCAAAATTACCACATTCTGAGCAGTTTCAAAGTATCGCAAATCACATAAATCTATCCAATACAACATAATACGCATGAATCCGTCCTCGAATGCACAAAATTTTGCGTTTCCAGCGAGTTATCAGCGTTTTTTCTGAGTCTCGTTGAGAGATTTTTGACACTGTAAATCTGCTCAGAAGCAAGATCTTGCTCCAAAAGTGCGTTATATGGCAGAATCTAGCACCAAATACATCATATATCGTGTTTTTAGAGTGCTATTTGCAGTTTTACAAAATTTGGAATAAGTCGTAATCACGCTTTTCCGCGCAGATTTTCACAACCAAAAAGTTCATATTCCCATTCAGGACCTCATAATATGTACGACAAAAACATCATATTCCGTGTTTTCAGAGCGCTATCTGCAGTTATATGAAATTTGAAATGAGTGAAAATTGCCACATTCTGAGCAGTTTCAAAGTATCGCAAATCACATGAATCTATCCAATACAACATAATACGCATGAATTCGTCCTCAAATGCACAAAATTTTGCGTTTCCAGCGAGTTATCAGCGTTATTTCTAAGTCTCGTTGAGAAATTTTTGACTCTGTAAATCTACTCAGAAGCAAGATTTTGCTTCAAAAGTGCGTTATATGGTAGAATCTAGCACCAAATACATCATATATCGTGTTTTTAGAGTGCTATTTGCAGTTTTTCAAACTTTGGAATAAGTCGTAATCACACTTTTCCGCGCAGATTTTCACATTCGAAAAGTTCATATTCCTATTCAGGACCTCATAATATGTATGAATCTATCGACAAAAACATCATATTCCGTGTTTTCAGAGCGCTATCTGCAGTTATATGAAGTTTGAAATAAGTCAAAATTACCACATTCTGAGCAGTTTCAAAGTATCGCAAATCACATAAATCTATCCAATACAACATAATACGCATGAATCCGTCCTCAAATGCACAAAATTTTGCGTCTCCAGCGAGTCATCAGCGTTTTTTCTGAGTCTCGTTTAGAAATTTTTGCCTCCGTAAATCTGCTCAGAAGGAAGATTTTGCTTCAAAAGTGCGTCATATGGCAGAATCTAGCACCAAATACATCACATTTCGTGTTTTCAGAGTGCTATTTGCAGTTTGGAATAAGTCGAAATCACGCTTTTCCGCGCAGATTTTCACAATCAAAAAGTTCATATTCCTATTCAGGACCTCATAATATGTAATAATCTATCGACAATATCATCATATTTCGTGTTTTCAGAGCGCTATCTGCCGTTATATGAAGTTTGAAATAAGTCAAAATTACCACATTCTGAGCAGTTTCAAAGTATCGCAAATCACATAAATCTATCCAATACAACATAATACGCATGAATCCGTCCTCGAATGCACAAAATTTTGCGTTTCCAGCGAGTTATCAGCGTTTTTTCTGAGTCTCGTTGAGAGATTTTTGACACTGTAAATCTGCTCAGAAGCAAGATCTTGCTCCAAAAGTGCGTTATATGGCAGAATCTAGCACCAAATACATCATATATCGTGTTTTTAGAGTGCTATTTGCAGTTTTACAAAATTTGGAATAAGTCGTAATCACGCTTTTCCGCGCAGATTTTCACAACCAAAAAAGTTCATATTCCCATTCAGGACCTCATAATATGTACGACAAAAACATCATATTCCGTGTTTTCAGAGCGCTATCTGCAGTTATATGAAATTTGAAATGAGTGAAAATTGCCACATTCTGAGCAGTTTCAAAGTATCGCAAATCACATGAATCTATCCAATACAACATAATACGCATGAATTCGTCCTCAAATGCACAAAATTTTGCGTTTCCAGCGAGTTATCAGCGTTATTTCTAAGTCTCGTTGAGAAATTTTTGACTCTGTAAATCTACTCAGAAGCAAGATTTTGCTTCAAAAGTGCGTTATATGGTAGAATCTAGCACCAAATACATCATATATCGTGTTTTTAGAGTGCTATTTGCAGTTTTTCAAACTTTGGAATAAGTCGTAATCACACTTTTCCGCGCAGATTTTCACATTCGAAAAGTTCATATTCCTATTCAGGACCTCATAATATGTATCAATCTTTCGATTAAAACATCATATTTCGTGTTTTTGGAGCGCTATCCGCAGTTATATGAAGTTTGAAATAAGTCAAAATTGACACATTCTGAGCAGTTTCAAAGTATCGCAAATCACATATATCTATCCAATACAACATAATACGCATGAATCCGTCCTCAAATACACAAAATTATGCGTTTCCAGCAAGTTATCAGCGTTTTTTCTGAGTCTCGTTGAGAAATTTTTGACACTGTAAATCTGCTCAGAAGCAAGATTTTGCTTCAAAAGTGCGTTAAATGGCAGAATCTAGCACCAAATACATCATATTTCGTGTTTTTAGAGTGCTATTTGCAGTTTTACAAACTTTGGAATAAGTCGAAATCACGCTTTTCCGCGCAGACTTTCACAATCAAAAAGTTCATATTCCTATTCAGGACCTCATGATATGTATGAATCTATCGACAAAAACATCATATTTTGTGTTTTCAGAGCGCTATCTGCAGTAATATTAAGTTTGAAATAAGTGAAAATTGCCACATTCTGAGCAGTTCCAAAGTATCGCAAATCACATAAATCTATCCAATACAACATAATACGCATGAATCCGTCCTCAAATGCACAAAATTTTGCGTTTCCAGCGAGTTAGCGTTTTTTCTGAGTAGGGAAGTATGATATGTTCTAACTCAGCCTACAAGCCTACCGAGATTTCACAGGTATAGATTGAAGGATGTTGGTAGGCTCTTTTGATAAAATTCAAGTCCGAGATCTGCAAAATATTGATCGCGCCCGCATATGACCATATGTTCGTAGCTAATTATGCACCCTATTAGCAGACAAGATCGTTATCATAAGCATTGGGGTTAATGATGAGTCATTAAAATTATTCTTCCAGAGCACCTCAGCCCTTCCGAGTTTTAGCATATAAATAGATTTGTCAGTATCATTCGATCATTCCTCTGCAAGCGTTCGAAGAGTGCAGATAAAAAAAAAAAATGTTTGTTTGCACGAAATGTAAGAAAAACTTTTCGAGTAGAGATATTTTAAGACGGCATTCGATGTTTTGCGGTGAATCCAGTAAACAACACAAGTGTAAAATTTGTAGTTCGAAGCAAACACGCCTCGATAATCTTACGACACACATCAACAAACACCATTCAGATGTTCAACTTTGCGATATTTGCGGGCTACAGTTCGCTAATGGTAAACAATTCATGGAACATAAGCACGACGATGAAGAACCGTTGATCAAGCAGAGAAAATTATCAAAAAGTAGGTCTATAATTAAGAAAGATCCGAATTTAAATTTAACACCAGAGTGTGAGAAATGTAATATAAATTTTTCGTCTCTCAGAAAATTAGGCGGTCACTTAAGATCACAAAAACATATCAATTTATCGGTAAAGCCCTTCAAACAAAATATATCTGAAATATCTTCAAGCTTTAAAAGTCGAATCGCGAGTTATCGCATCAACGGTTCGGGAATTGATATTAATGGATTTTTAGAAAACTTGAAGGATACTGTTCACGAGTTAATTGCGGACATTATAAAATCTCATAGTTCAGGAGTTAAATTCAATATTGAGCTATTCAGTTATTATATGAATGAAAAAAATCCCGGTGAATTAAAGTCATTCAATACTAAATTCAAAGTTATAACGCAATCAAAAAATAATTTCTCAGATACTTATGATAAAATGTGTGCTACTATCAGAGCTAAATGTGAAGAGTTCCAAGAACGCGATTCAGGCTGGGCACTGAAAGAGATATCCCACTTAGAACTCAATATCAAGCAATACAAACCTATACGCGGATCATCATTTATAGATCTTCCAAAACAAATAAAGGACAAACGTGCCTGTATTAATGTTGAAAATAATGACGTACACTGCTTTTTGTGGGCAGTAGTTTCAGCTTTACATCCTGTAAAGAAAAATTCTGAGCGGATGTCATCATATCCACATTTCTCCAAAGTTTTAAAATATGATGATCTACATTTCCCACTGAAAGTAAATGAAATACCTAGATTTGAAGATATGAATAATATATCTGTTAACGTATTCGGACTGGAATATAAGGCTGAAACAAAAAATTTCACTACAGTAGGACCGTTTCATCACACCAAAAAAGTTCTAGAAACGCATATAAATTTATTATATATTGAGGAAGGTTCTATAGGTCACTACGTATGGATTAAAGATTTATCTCGATTAGTTCGTAGTCAGATATCAACTCGCTGCGGTAAAAAATATTTGTGTGATGGATGCTTAATATTCTTTTCAACCGAAGCATCATTTAAACAACATAAATCAAATGACTGCAATAAAATATGTACAATCATGCCAACAGAAGAATTAGTTACAGATAGAAATGGCAGTATAATGCCGGGCAATATTTTGAAATTTCAAAATTATGAAAGAAAAATGAGAGTCCCATTTGTAGTCTACTCAGATTTCGAGTGTTACCAAAAACCTATTCATTCATGTCCACCCGACTCAAATGTTAGCTATACAAATAAATCTTATATACATGTTCCATACAGTTTCGCCTATAACATAAAATGTTCATTTGATGATTCCCAGAGTAAATTTTACACTTACACAGGTCAAGATTGTGCTAAGGTATTCATGGAACAGCTTTGCAAGGATGCTAGAAAAATTTATAATAACTATTTGAAAATTGTGCGCCCAATGTCAAAATTAACTGCTAGAGAGCAAGAAATATTTGACAAGGCTACTATATGTCATATTTGTGAAAAATCTCTGATTGCTGAGGATAAAGTAGCTGATCATGACCACCTAACATCAAAATTTGTAGGCGCGGCACATCAGTCATGTAATCTAAATTATAAAATTCCAAAAATGATTCCAGTTTTTTTCCACAACTTGTCAAATTATGATTGTCACCTTTTCATCAAAGAGTTTGGTTGTGATGAAGAAAAAATTGACATTATACCTGAAAATAAGGAGAAATATATAGCTTTCACAAAATACATACCTGTCGCTGAATATATGAGTATGAAAGGTGTTTCAAATCAAATTTATTTGAAGCTGAGGTTTCTAGACTCATTCAGATTCATGGCCAGTTCTCTAGCAAAACTTGCCAAAAATTTAAAAGATGATCAATGTGTCGAGGTTAAGAAGTTTTTCCCTAACGATGAGCACTTCAAATTATTAAGAAGGAAAGGCGTCTTCCCATATAAGCATATGGATTCATTTGATAAGCTAAAAGATGTTTCACTGCCACATGAGAAACAGTTCAAAGATAGCTTCAGCAATAATAATATCACTAATGAAGAGTACAAACATGCAAAAACTGTATGGAAAACATTCTGTTGCCAGAATTTGAAAGAATATTCAGATTTATATTTAAAAACTGATGTTCTTCTTCTGACCGACATTTTTGAACAATTTCGTAATATTTGCTTAGCAGCTTATAAACTTGATCCAGCAAATTATTTCACGATTGCAGGCCTCAGCTGGGATGCCATGTTAAAAATTACTGGAATTGAACTGGAGCTTCTCACAGATATTGATATGTATCATTTTTTACAGAAGGGTATTAGAGGTGGAATCTGTCAAGCTACACTTAGGTATGTGAGAGCTAACAACAAGCATATTCCGGACTACGATAAAAATCACCCAAGTAGTTATATACTGTATTTAGATGCGAATAATCTTTATGGTTGGGCTCTTTCACAATTTATACCACACGGAAATTTTGAATGGTTAAATGATGAACGAATTTCAGAAATAGACTTTTTACAAATCGATGATGATTCATGTACCGGTTATTTTCTTGAAGTTGATATTGAATATCCTGAATCATTACATGATCTACACAATGATTTGCCATTTCTAGCTGAAAACATGATTCCTCCAAAATCTAAATATATGAATAAAAAACTCATTCCAAATTTATACAATAAATCAAAGTATATCATTCACTACCGTAACTTAAAACAAGCCATTAAACACGGTTTGAAGATTAAAAAAATCCATAGAGTTATACAGTTTCAACAGTCAGCCTGGTTGAAGCAATATATTGATTTAAATACATCTATGAGGCAGCTGGCTGAAAATGATTTCGAAAAAGACTTCTTCAAACTTATGAATAATGCAGTTTTTGGAAAAACTTTAGAGAATGTTGATAATCGGGTTGATATTAAATTGGTGAATCATTGGGATGACATTGGCCGTAAATTGGGAGCTCAATCTCTGCTAGCTAAACCAAATATGAAAAATGTCACAATATTCACAGAGAATTTAGTTGCGATACAGTTTGAAAAATTGAAAGTTCTGTACAATAAACCAATTTACATTGGATTCTCCGTTTTGGATCTTTCGAAGATATTGATGTACGAGTTCTTCTACGATTTTCTGAAAGCAGAATATGGTAACCAAGTCTCACTGTGCTACTGTGATACAGACAGCTTTGTATTATCAATTAAAACTGACGATATCTACCGAGATCTTGCAGATAATATCGAAAAGTTTGATACTAGTAACTTTAGTCCTGAAAATAAATTTAAAATTCCATTGAGAAATAGAGCAGTGTTGGGTTTGATGAAAGATGTATTAGGCGGAAAATTGATGTATGAATCCATCGCTTTACGCCCAAAAATGTATGCGTATTGTACGGAGGATGGACAAGATGATTGGAAGAAAAAGGCGAAAGGTATCACAAAGAACGTTGTCAATAATATTTTAACTGGAAATCATTACAAACAATGTCTATTCCAAAACGATATTATATATCAGAAACAGTGCACATTCCGAAGTTATAAACATACAATATATACAGTGGAACAAAACAAAATTGCACTTACCTGCAACGACGATAAAAGATTCATATGTGCCGAGGGTCATACAACATTAGCGTGGGGTCACTTTCTGATAAACGATCTCAAATATTAGTACCACACGGAGTAGTTAATATATTAATTTTTAACATTGTGTTCACATATTCTATCCGAAATTCAGAATTTGGCTGATGAAGAGGCTAGGGCAGATATCGAGCTTCAGGGTACCAAGAAAAGTACCTGTCAACTGGAGTATTCAGAGAAGTTCCATGTGATGATAAATTAGTCTAGAAAATATGTTATTGTAGAGTAAAATATTATATTTAAGAATACAATGTATTACATTCAATAAAATAGAATTTTGTCACAGGAAAAAAAGTGAATTTTAGTCAATATAACCTTATAATCCTACTGTTGATCCTGACAACAATTTAAATTAATAGTGAACAGATATTGATCAAATAAAGAACAAATATTTATATTACACCAGAAACAGTTGCAGTTTTATAGACATTTTTAGATTCAAACTCAATATAGGGCGCATAAATTTCAGTGTGAATATACAGTCCTGCAGTTCCCACATATGACATAAAGGTAAGTCAAGAAAAATTGAGAATGAAACATAATATATCAATGAACAGAAATGTATCATCACACAGTCCTTGATGATGTCACAGATTGAATAAGCTAGATAAGAGCGAGTACATATCCTTAAACAGATGAAGAGAATAAATCATATACCTCAGAGGGTGATATGAGGGTAATATGAGGGTAACATGAAGGTAATATGAGGGTATTTGAGCTGTTCACCTATTGAACAGAGCCGTTAAAAGCGGTTCATCTGTTCACCAGAGCTGTTCAAGAACTGTTTATCGGTTCATCAAACCTGTTCATCGATTCATCACAGCTGCTCCAAAGCTTTTATCAGCTCATCAGATCTCTTTATCGGTTCAGATTTTTCAACCTATAAACTGCTGAAGGTTTAAATAGATTATCGAAATGTTCTACCGAACAGTTGCCCGACATCTAGCAGCATGTTCACATGTCCTGATTGTTGTACTGCATTCAACTGGAAAAGCGGTCTCAGCAGGCATCGATCTACTGCACATGGAATGAACAAAATTCGTTGTGGAAGATGCAAGAAGACCTTTTCAAGAAAAGATAACTTCAAAAGACATCTATTAACACATCAGAAGAAGTCTGAACTCGATTTTGCGAAGTCGATTGATCCAGAAGAAGCAAATATGATTTTGAAAGCAGAGAAGAATGATATATATGACCCTAATGAAGCTGTAGATCATCTAAGACTACTTTTCAGAGTCTCTCCAGGTTCCGAAAAAATCAAGCTTCTTATAGAGGAGCTTAGAGAACATGGTGTTATAGAATGAATGTAATAATTATGAATATATCATGTAACATGAATGCTAATAAATGATGTACAATCAAAGCATTATTATTCCTAACCGATTCTACTCCATACCTGAATTCATCATAACATATAATTGATCTCAATCAACCATATGAATAGTATCAATAATAGCTAGTTTTTACAACAGGTGTTCACCCAGCCTGATCGGTAGTTGACGTCATAGTTTGCACGTGCGGATGATTCATAAGCTCAGGTGGATAATGACACGTGCAAGCTCAATTGAATATGGCTCTGGTGTTTAGTGCATTGAACTTAAGACAGATGCTAAGATGTATGTTAATGCGGGCGAAACATCCCACAGCTTGGACAAGTGTTGGTCGTGTGCCTCCCCAGGTGCGATAATTGATCCGGTGCATGAATGTTTGACAGGGCGGTTGGTGCGAGATATATCTGAATCAGATAACTTGAGATTGAGCCAGGTTCTTTAATTTGATTCATATCTCGCACCAACCGCCCTGTCAAACATTCATGCACCGGATCAATTATCGCACCTGGGGAGGCACACGACCAACACTTGTCCAAGCTGTGGGATGTTTCGCCCGCATTAACATACATCTTAGCATCTGTCTTAAGTTCAATGCACTAAACACCAGAGCCATATTCAATTGAGCTTGCACGTGTCATTATCCACCTGAGCTTATGAATCATCCGCACGTGCAAACTATGACGTCAACTACCGATCAGGCTGGGTGAACACCTGTTGTAAAAACTAGCTATTATTGATACTATTCATATGGTTGATTGAGATCAATTATATGTTATGATGAATTCAGGTATGGAGTAGAATCGGTTAGGAATAATAATGCTTTGATTGTACATCATTTATTAGCATTCATGTTACATGATATATTCATAATTATTACATTCATTCTATAACACCATGTTCTCTAAGCTCCTCTATAAGAAGCTTGATTTTTTCGGAACCTGGAGAGACTCTGAAAAGTAGTCTTAGATGATCTACAGCTTCATTAGGGTCATATATATCATTCTTCTCTGCTTTCAAAATCATATTTGCTTCTTCTGGATCAATCGACTTCGCAAAATCGAGTTCAGACTTCTTCTGATGTGTTAATAGATGTCTTTTGAAGTTATCTTTTCTTGAAAAGGTCTTCTTGCATCTTCCACAACGAATTTTGTTCATTCCATGTGCAGTAGATCGATGCCTGCTGAGACCGCTTTTCCAGTTGAATGCAGTACAACAATCAGGACATGTGAACATGCTGCTAGATGTCGGGCAACTGTTCGGTAGAACATTTCGATAATCTATTTAAACCTTCAGCAGTTTATAGGTTGAAAAATCTGAACCGATAAAGAGATCTGATGAGCTGATAAAAGCTTTGGAGCAGCTGTGATGAATCGATGAACAGGTTTGATGAACCGATAAACAGTTCTTGAACAGCTCTGGTGAACAGATGAACTGCTTTTAACGGCTCTGTTCAATAGGTGAACAGCTCAAATACCCTCATATTACCCTCATGTTACCCTCATATTACCCTCATATCACCCTCTGAGGTATATGATTTATTCTCTTCATCTGTTTAAGGATATGTACTCGCTCTTATCTAGCTTATTCAATCTGTGACATCATCAAGGACTGTGTGATGATACATTTCTGTTCATTGATATATTATGTTTCATTCTCAATTTTTCTTGACTTACCTTTATGTCATATGTGGGAACTGCAGGACTGTATATTCACACTGAAATTTATGCGCCCTATATTGAGTTTGAATCTAAAAATGTCTATAAAACTGCAACTGTTTCTGGTGTAATATAAATATTTGTTCTTTATTTGATCAATATCTGTTCACTATTAATTTAAATTGTTGTCAGGATCAACAGTAGGATTATAAGGTTATATTGACTAAAATTCACTTTTTTTCCTGTGACAAAATTCTATTTTATTGAATGTAATACATTGTATTCTTAAATATAATATTTTACTCTACAATAACATATTTTCTAGACTAATTTATCATCACATGGAACTTCTCTGAATACTCCAGTTGACAGGTACTTTTCTTGGTACCCTGAAGCTCGATATCTGCCCTAGCCTCTTCATCAGCCAAATTCTGAATTTCGGATAGAATATGTGAACACAATGTTAAAAATTAATATATTAACTACTCCGTGTGGTACTAATATTTGAGATCGTTTATCAGAAAGTGACCCCACGCTAATGTTGTATGACCCTCGGCACATATGAATCTTTTATCGTCGTTGCAGGTAAGTGCAATTTTGTTTTGTTCCACTGTATATATTGTATGTTTATAACTTCGGAATGTGCACTGTTTCTGATATATAATATCGTTTTGGAATAGACATTGTTTGTAATGATTTCCAGTTAAAATATTATTGACAACGTTCTTTGTGATACCTTTCGCCTTTTTCTTCCAATCATCTTGTCCATCCTCCGTACAATACGCATACATTTTTGGGCGTAAAGCGATGAATTCATACATCAATTTTCCGCCTAATACATCTTTCATCAAACCCAACACTGCTCTATTTCTCAATGGAATTTTAAATTTATTTTCAGGACTAAAGTTACTAGTATCAAACTTTTCGATATTATCTGCAAGATCTCGGTAGATATCGTCAGTTTTAATTGATAATACAAAGCTGTCTGTATCACAGTAGCACAGTGAGACTTGATTACCATATTCTGCTTTCAGAAAATCGTAGAAGAACTCGTACATCAATATCTTCGAAAGATCCAAAACGGAGAATCCAATGTAAATTGGTTTATTGTACAGAACTTTCAATTTTTCAAACTGTATCGCAACTAAATTCTCTGTGAATATTGTGACATTTGTCATATTTGGTTTAGCTAGCAGAGATTGAGCTCCCAATTTACGGCCAATGTCATCCCAATGATTCACCAATTTAATATCAACCCGATTATCAACATTCTCTAAAGTTTTTCCAAAAACTGCATTATTCATAAGTTTGAAGAAGTCTTTTTCGAAATCATTTTCAGCCAGCTGCCTCATAGATGTATTTAAATCAATATATTGCTTCAACCAGGCTGACTGTTGAAACTGTATAACTCTATGGATTTTTTTAATCTTTAAACCGTGTTTAATGGCTTGTTTTAAGTTACGGTAGTGAATGATATACTTTGATTTATTGTATAAATTTGGAATGAGTTTTTTATTCATATATTTAGATTTTGGAGGAATCATGTTTTCAGCTAGAAATGGCAAATCATTGTGTAGATCATGTAATGATTCAGGATATTCAATATCAACTTCAAGAAAATAACCGGTACATGAATCATCATCGATTTGTAAAAAGTCTATTTCTGAAATTCGTTCATCATTTAACCATTCAAAATTTCCGTGTGGTATAAATTGTGAAAGAGCCCAACCATAAAGATTATTCGCATCTAAATACAGTATATAACTACTTGGGTGATTTTTATCGTAGTCCGGAATATGCTTGTTGTTAGCTCTCACATACCTAAGTGTAGCTTGACAGATTCCACCTCTAATACCCTTC
The DNA here is from genome assembly GCA_963989225.1 of Dromius quadrimaculatus. Classification (NCBI taxonomy): domain Eukaryota; kingdom Metazoa; phylum Arthropoda; class Insecta; order Coleoptera; family Carabidae; genus Dromius; species Dromius quadrimaculatus. The sequence goes on along the minus strand of CAXDIG010000298.1, from coordinate 423,046 downwards.
TGTAAAAAATGATACATATCAATATCTGTGAGAAGCTCCAGTTCAATTCCAGTAACTTTTAACATGGCATCCCAGCTGAGGCCTGCAATCGTGAAATAATTTGCTGGATCAAGTTTATAAGCTGCTAAGCAAATATTACGAAATTGTTCAAAAATGTCGGTCAGAAGAAGAACATCAGTTTTTAAATATAAATCTGAATATTCTTTCAAATTCTGGCAACAGAATGTTTTCCATACAGTTTTTGCATGTTTGTACTCTTCATTAGTGATATTATTATTGCTGAAGCTATCTTTGAACTGTTTCTCATGTGGCAGTGAAACATCTTTTAGCTTATCAAATGAATCCATATGCTTATATGGGAAGACGCCTTTCCTTCTTAATAATTTGAAGTGCTCATCGTTAGGGAAAAACTTCTTAACCTCGACACATTGATCATCTTTTAAATTTTTGGCAAGTTTTGCTAGAGAACTGGCCATGAATCTGAATGAGTCTAGAAACCTCAGCTTTAAATAAATTTGATTTGAAACACCTTTCATACTCATATATTCAGCGACAGGTATGTATTTTGTGAAAGCTATATATTTCTCCTTATTTTCAGGTATAATGTCAATTTTTTCTTCATCACAACCAAACTCTTTGATGAAAAGGTGACAATCATAATTTGACAAGTTGTGGAAAAAAGCTGGAATCATTTTTGGAATTTTATAATTCAGATTACATGACTGATGTGCCGCGCCTACAAATTTTGATGTTAGGTGGTCATGATCAGCAAAGTTGAACATCTGAATGGTGTTTGTTGATGTGTGTCGTAAGATTATCGAGGCGTGTTTGCTTCGAACTACAAATTTTACACTTGTGTTGTTTACTGGATTCACCGCAAAACATCGAATGCCGTCTTAAAATATCTCTACTCGAAAAGTTTTTCTTACATTTCGTGCAAACAAACATATTTTTTTTTTATCTGCACTCTTCGAACGCTTGCAGAGGAATGATCGAATGATACTGACAAATCTATTTATATGCTAAAACTCGGAAGGGCTGAGGTGCTCTGGAAGAATAATTTTAATGACTCATCATTAACCCCAATGCTTATGATAACGATCTTGTCTGCTAATAGGGTGCATAATTAGCTACGAACATATGGTCATATGCGGGCGCGATCAATATTTTGCAGATCTCGGACTTGAATTTTATCAAAAGAGCCTACCAACATCCTTCAATCTATACCTGTGAAATCGGTAGGCTTGTAGGCTGAGTTAGAACATATCATACTTCCCTACTTTTCTGAGTATCGTTGAGAAATTTTTGACTCTGTAAATCTGCTCAGAAGCAAGATTTTGCTTCAAAAGTGCGTTATATGGCAGAATCTAGCACCAAATACATCATATTTCGTGTTTTTAGAGTGCTATTTGCAGTTTAACAAACTTTGAGATAAGTCGGAATCACGCTTTTCCGCGCAGATTTTCACAATCAAAAAGTTCATATTCCTATTCAGGACCTCATAATATGTATGAATCTATCGGCAAAAACATCATATTTCGTGTTTTCAGAGCGCTATCTGCAGTTATATGAAGTTTGAAATAAGTCAAAATCACCACATTCTGAACAGTTTCAAATTATCGCAAATCACATAAATCTATCCAATGCAACATAATACGCATAAATCCGTCCTCAAATGGACAAAATTTTGCGTTTCCAGCGAGTTATCAGTGTTTTCCCTGAGTCTCGTTGAGAAATTTTTGACTCTTTAAATCTGCTCAAAAGCAAGATTTTGCTTCAAAAGTGCGTTATATGGCAGAATCTAGTACCAAATACATCATATTCCGTGTTTTTAGTGTGCTATTTGCAGTCTTACAAACTTTGGAATAAGTCGAAATCACGCTTTCCCGCGCAGATTTTCACAATCAAAAAGTTCATATTCCTATTCAGGACCTCATAATATGTATGAATCTATCGACTAAAATATCATATTTCGTGTTTTCAGAGCGCTATCTGCAGTTATATGAGGTCAAAAAGTTCATATTCCTATTCAGGACCTCATAATATGTATGAATCTATCGTCAAAAACATCATATTTCGTGTTTTCAGAGCGCTATCTGCAGTTATATGAAGTTTGAAATAAGTCAAAATTACCACATTCTGAACAGTTTCAAAGTATCGAAAATCACATAAATCTATCCAATACAACATAATACGCATGAATCCGTCCTCAAATGCACAAAATTTTGCGTTTCCAGCGAGTTATCAGCGTTTTTTCTGAGTATCGTTGAGAAATTTTTGACTCTGTAAATCTGCTCAGAAGCAAGATTTTGCTTCAAAACTGCGTTCTATGGCAGAATCTAGCACCAAATACGTCATATTCCGTGTTTTAAGATTGCTACTTCCAGTTTTACAAACTTTGGAATAAGTCGAAATCACGCTTTTCCGCGCAGATTTTCACAATCAAAAATCTCATATTCCTATTCAGGACCTCATAATATGTATGATTCTATCGACAAAAATATCATATTTCGTGTTCTCAGAGCGCTATCTGCAGTTATATGAAGTTTGAAATAAGTCAAAATCACCACATTCTGAGCAGATTCAAAGTATCGCAAATCACATGAATCTATCCAATGCAAAATTATACGCATGAATCCGTCCTCAAATGCACAAAATTTTGCGTTCCCAGCGAGTTATCAGCGTTTTTTCTGGGTCTCGTTGAGAAATTTTCGACTCTGTAAATCTGCTCAGAAGCAAGATCTTGCTTCAAAAGTGCGTTATATGGCAGAATCCAGCACAAAATACATCATATTTCGGGTTTTTAGAGTGCTATTCGCAGTTTTACAAACTTTGGAATAAGTCGAAATCACGATTTTCCGCGCAGATTTTCACAATCAAAAAGTTCATATTCCTTTCCAGGAACTCATAATATGTATGAATCTATCCACAAAAACATCATATTTCGTGTTTTCAGAGCGCTATCTGCAGTTATATCAAGTTTGAAATAAGTCAAAATTACCACATTCTGAGCAGTTTCAAAGTATCGCAAATCACATTAATCTATCCAATACAACATGATACGCATGAATCCGTCCTTGAATGCACAAGATTTTGCGTTTCCAGCGGTTTATCAGCGTTTTTTCTGAGTCTCATTGAGAAATTTTTGACTCTGTAAATCTGCTCAGAAGCAAGATTTTGCTTCAAAAGTGCGTTATATGTCAGAATCTAGCACCAAATACATCATATTCCGTGTTTTTAGAGTGCTATTTGCAGTTTAACAAACTTAGGAATAAGTCGTAATCACGCTTTTCCGCGCAGATTTTCACAATCAAAGAGTTCATATTCCTATTCAGGACCTTATAATATGTATGAATGTATCGACAAATACATCATATCCCTTGTTTTCAGAGCGCTATCTGCAGTTATATGAAGCTTGAAATAAGTCAAAATTACCACATTCTGAGCAGTTTCAAAGTATCGCGAATCACATAAATCTATCAAATACAACATATAACGCATGAATCCGTCCTCAAATGCACAAAATTTCGCGTTTCCAGCAAGTTATCAGCGTTTTTTCTGAGTTTCGTTGAGAAATTTTTGACTCTGTAAATCTGCTCAGAAGCAAGATTTTGCTTCAAAAGTGCGTTATTTGGCAGAATCTAGCATCAAATACGTCATATTTCGTGTTTCTAGAGTGCTATTTGCAGTTTTACAGACTTTGGAATAAGTCGAAATCACGCTTTCCCGTGCAGATTTTCACGATCAAAAAGTTCATATTCCTATTCAGGATCTCATAATATGTATGAATCTATCGACAAAAACAACATATTCCGAGTTTTCAGAGCGCTATCTGCAGTTATATGAAGTTTGGAATAGGTCAAAATTACCACATTTTGAGCAGTTTCAAGGTATCGCAAATCACATAAATCTATCCAATAAAACATAATACGCATGAATCCGTTCTTAAATGCACAAAATTTTGCGTTTCCAGTGAGTTATCAGCGTTTTTTCTGAGTCTCGTTGAGAAATTTTGACTCTGTAAATCTGCTCAGAAGCAAGATTTTGCTTCAAAAGTGCGTTATTTGGCAGAATCTAGCATCAAATACGTCATATTTCGTGTTTCTAGAGTGCTATTTGCAGTTTTACAGACTTTGGAATAAGTCGAGAACACGCTTTTCCGCGCAGTTTTTCACAATAAAAAAATTCATATTCCTATTCAGGACCTCATAATATGTATGAATCTATCGACAAAAATATCATATTTCGTGTTTTCAGAGCGCTATCTGCAGTTATATGAAGTTTGAAATAAGTCAGAATTACCACATTCTGAGCAGTTTCGAAGTATCGCAAATCACATAAATCTATCCAATACAAAATAATACGCATGAATCGGTCCTCAAATGCACAAAATTTTGCGTGTCCAGCGAGTTATAAGCGTTTTCCCTGAGTCTCGTTGAGCAATTTCTGACTCTGTGAGTCTGCTCAGGAGCAAGATTTTGCTTCAAAACTGCGGTATATGTAGGAATCAAGCACCAAATACATCATATTTCGTGTTTTGAGAGTGCTTTTTGCAGTTTCACAAACCTTGGAATAAGTCGTAATCACGCTTTTCCGCGCAGATTTTCACAATCAAAAAGTTCATATTCCTATTTAGGACCTCATAATATGTATGAATTTATCGACAAAAACATCATATTTCGTGTTTTCAGAGCGCCATCTGCAGTTATATGAAGTTTGAAATAAGTCAAAATTACCACATTCTGAGCAGTTTCAAAGTATCGCAAATCACGTAAATGTATCCAATACAACATAATACGCATGAATCCGTCCTCAAATGCACAAAATTTTGCTTTTCCAGCGAGTTATCAGCGTTTTTTCCGAGTCTCGTTGAGAAGTTGTTGACTCTGTCAATCTGCTCAGAAGCAACATTTTGCTTCAAAAGTGCGTTATATGGCAGAATCTAGCATCAAATACATCATATTTCGTGTTTTTAGAGTGCTATTTACAGTTCTACAAACTTTGGGATAAGTCAAAATCACGCTTTTCCGCGCAGATTTTCACAATCAAAAAGATCATGTTTCTATTCAGGACCTCATAATATGTATGAATCTATCGACAAAAACATCATATTCCGTGTTTTCAGAGCGCTATCTGCAGTTATATGAAGTTTGAAATAAGTAAAAATTACCACATTCTGAGCAGTTTCAAAGTATCGCAAATCACATAAATCTATCCAATACAACATAATACGCATGAATCCGTCCACAAATGCACAAAATTTTGCGTCTCCAGCGAGTCATCAGCGTTTTTTCTGAGTCTCGTTTAGAAATTTATGCCTCTTTAAATCTGCTCAGAAGGAAGATTTTGCTTCAAAAGTGCGTCATATGGCAGAATCCAGCACCAAATACATCACATTTCGTGTTTTTAGTGTGCTATTTGCAGTTCTACAAACTTTGGAATAAGTCGAAATCACGCTTTTCCGCGCAGATTTTCACAATCAAAAAGTTCATATTCCTATTCAGGACCTCATAATATGTAAGAATCTATCGACAATATCATCACATTTCGTGTTTTCAGAGCGCTATATGCAGTTATATGAAATTTGAAATTAAGTGAAAATTGCCACATTCTGAGCAGTTTCAAAGTATCGCAAATCACATGAATCTATCCAATACAACATAATACGCATGAATCCTTCCTCAAATACACAAAATTTTGCGTTTCTAGCGAGTTATCAGCGATTTTTCTGAGTCTCGTTGAGAAATTTTTGACACTGTAAATCTGCTCAGAAGCAAGATTTTACTTCATAAGTGCGTTATATGGCAGAATCTAGCACCAAATACATCATATTTCGTGTTTTTGGAGTGCTATTCGCAGTTTTACGATGGAATAAGTCGTAATCACGCTTTTCCGCGCAGATTTTCACAATCAAAAAGTTAATATTCCTATTCAGGACCTCATACTATGTATGAATCTATCGACAAAAACATCATATTCCGTGTTTTCAGACCGCTATCTGCAGTTATATGAAGTTTGAAATAAGTGAAAATTGCCACATTCTGAGCAGTTTCAAAGTATCGCAAATCACATAAATCTATCCAATAGAACATAATACGCATGAATCCGTCCTCGAATGCACAAAATTTTGCGTTTCCAGCGAGTTATCAGCGTTTTTTCTGAGTCTCGTTGAGAAATTTTTGAAACTGTAAATCTGCTCAGAAGCAAGATTTTGCTCCAAAAGTGCGTTATATGGCAGAATCTAGCACCAAATACATCATATTTCGTGTTTTTAGAGTGCTATTTGCAGTTTTACAAACTTTGGAATAAGTCGGAATCACGCTTTTCCGCGCAGATTTTCATTATCAAAAAGTTAAATTTCCTATTCAGGACCTCATATTATGTATGAATCTATCGACAAAAACATCATATCTCGTGTTTTCAGAGCGCTATCTGCAGTTATATGAAGTTTGGAATAAGTCAAAATTACCACATTCTGGGCAGTTCCAAAGTATCGCAAATCACATAAATCTATCCAATACAACATAATACGAATGAATCCGTCCTCAAATGCACAAAATTTTGCGTCTCCCGCGAGTCATCAGCGTTTTTTCTGAGTCTCGTTGAGAAATTTCTGACTCTGTAAATCTGCTCAGAAGGAAGATTTTGCTTCAAAAGTGCGTTATATGGCAGAATCTAGCACCAAATACATCATATTTCGTGATTTTAGAGTGCTATTTGCAGGTTTACAAACTTTGGAATAAGTCGGAATCACGCTTTTCCGCGCAGATTTTCACAGACAAAAAGTTTATATTCCTATTCTGGACCTCATAATATGTATAAATCTATTTACAAATACATCATATTTTGTGATTTTAGAGCGCTATCTGCAGTTAGATGAAGTTCGAAATAAGTCAAAATTACCACATTCCGAGCAGTTTCAAAGTATTGCAAATCACATAAATCTATCCAATACAACATAATACGCATGAATCCGTCCTCCAATGCACAAAATTTTGCAGTTCCAGCGAGTTATCAGCGTTTTTTCTGAGTATCATTGAGAAATTTTTGACTCTGTAAATCTGCTCAGAAGCCAGATTTTGCTTCAAATGTGCGTTATGTGGCAGAATGTATCTCCAAATCCATCATATTTCGTGTTTTTAGAGTGCTGTTTGCAGTGTTACAAAGTTTGGAATGAGTTGAAATTACGCTTTTCCGCGCAGATTCTCACAATCAAAAAGTTCATATTCCTCTTCGGGACCACATTAAACAAAATTATCACATTCTGAGCAGTTTCAAAGTATCGCAAATAACATAAATCAATCCAAAACAACATAATACGCATGAATCCGTCCCCAAATGCACAAAATTCTCCGTTTCCAGCGAGTTATCGGCGGTTTTTCTGAGTCTCATTGAGAAATTTTTGACTCTGTGAATTTGCTCAGAAGCAAGATTTTGCTCCAAAATCGCGTTATATGGCAGAATCTAGCACCAAATACATCATATCTCGTGTTTCTAGAGTGCTATTTGCAGTTTTACAAACTTTGGAATAAGTCGGAATCACGCTTTTCCGCACAGATTTTCACAATCAAAAAGTTCATATTCCTATTCAGGACCTCATAATATGTATGAATCTATCAACAAATACATCATATTCCGTGTTTTCAGAGCGCTATCTGCAGTTATATGAAGTTTGGAATGAGTCAAATTACCACTTTTTGAGCAGTTTCAAAGTATCGCAAATCACATGAATCTATCCAATACAACATAATACGCATAAATCCGTCCTCAAATGCACAAAATTATACGTTTCCAGCGAGTTATCAGCGTTTTTTCCGAGTCTTGCTAAGAAATTTTTGACTCTGTAAATCTGCTCAGAAGCAAGATTTTGCTTCAAAAGTGCGTTATATGGCAGAATCTAGCACCTAATACATCATATTTTGTGTTTTTAGAGTGCTATTTGCAGTCTTACAAACTTTGGAATAAGTCGAAATTAGTGTTGCCACGAGACGAGACGAGACTTCAGTGAGTCTCGTCTCGGTCTCGAGCTGGTATCGCCTAGCTCAGTCTCGTCTCGGTCTCGAGCTGGTCTCGCCTAGCTCAGTCTCGTCTTGGTCTCGAGTCTCGACGAGAGTCTCGCCATGATTTTTCAAAATTACATTATCTTACATGCGGAAATCAATTTGTTTCACCTGATTATTATTTGCTATGGATTCTACCCAAAAAATTTTGTATGTTTGGTGTGCAGAGTTATGTTTCATAGCTTGCTCATGAACCCCAGTCGTAAGCTTCTAGCTCATTTCACAATCGTTTAGAACCACAAAAACACTACGCTACAAATAAAGTCTCTCAAATCCTGCGCATTACACAATTATTTTCACCTTGCTGAGCCGCTTTGGAAGTTATGATCACATAATCAACGTACAATGCGCTTGCGTACAGCCTACGTCAAATTTACAATACCGACAGTCGCTCTGCGGCTCAGTTCTAATTTGTGAAGACTATCTTTGACACATGTACCACCTATCGGACAATTAGAGAAGTGATTCAATGTCATCTTCGTTGAAAACAGTCTTCTAGAAGTAAGAGACAGAGTCAAGTCAGTTTCCTTAGCTTGTATGTCATAAAATAGTAATAATAGGGAAAAATTATATAATCATAATTAATAATAAATCAGGAAGATGATTAAACATGAATTGAATCTGATTTGAAACATCGTTCTTAACTAATTGTTAGCATTAACTGGTCGATCATATTGTTTGCACCAACATACAATATTCAAGTCCCTATAAATGTAACTATGATATGACAAAATTGATATAGAGACTGCGATCTGTCTCCAAGCTGTCTCTATGAATTAGAACAGTACTTCTGAAGCCACGAGAATTTGAGATAATAAAAAGGTAATAGTTTTATATAACAATTGCTTAAACCTAAGCATTATGACGAGGTTACGACTAGTATAGAAGATCAACATTCTAATATTGATTTTAATTACGGAATGATTCAATTCTATCATACTGTGTTAGAATATTCATCCCAACACAAGTATTACACGTTTATGGTATTTATAAAATACAAAAAAATGCTATCTTATTAATTCATATCTATTCTAGAACTGATGTGAGTTGCTATAATTCAGTTTAAAATGATGAAAATTTAATTTTCAAATAAGAATAAGCATATGTCACAGTGACATGTCGATAATACAGATTCCAAATAATATTGAGGTTATGTCATTGTTGCCTTATATTGTATTTTATATTTGATATTCTATCGCGCTGCATCTATTCATCAATTATAACAATTAGTAGGAATATCAAATCAAATTAAATTAAATAATAACTTCAGGAGTTTTGGTTGTGTCTATGTTTCTGAGTTCGTAATTTTCTGTTTCCCTGTAAATTGCCGAATTTATGGTCGTGGAGAAAGTATGGTCTGAAAAATGTCTGAAATGGCTATTCAGCACTTGTGAATTTGTCACACTCGTTTATGGCTCGTGCAACAAACTTTTGGCACTCATGCTGAATGAGCTTCATTCCAAACTTTTGCAGAAAATACTATTTCGGATTGAATAATGCTAGTTTGCACATGTGTTTTTTCAAGCCACATGATATTTCTTCTATGATTCTCAATATGAATTCATAAACTAAATTCAGGTTACTAAAGCGTTCTTATGGATTGATGGTAGGTCTGAGAGGCCTACATGCTCAGTTTACACATTGTTTGCGATGTGTAAACGACCAAATTCAGAGGTGGATGAAGAAAACTCTAATTTTCAAATGAGGTTATGTTATTGACTGTAAATAACGAGCTATATGGTTCAAATCACTAAGAATTTATGAATGAATAGAATTGATTTTCTCTTCCTATGGCCCAGTCTGATATAATTTTGAATGAAACTAGATGAGATACAGGAGTATAACTACGAATCTTATAAGAGTCAATATGTTTTATTGGGTACAAGCAACCCGTGCCGGCTTCGCACGGGTGGACATTTAATAATATTCAACATTTTTATACGAATCTTTAAAGCATAGTTTTATAGTATAAGATAATTATTAAGAATAATACCACATTTGAGTAACTCAATTAAAACATTACCAGAATTTCTTGATAATTGCGTAGATCTATGTATAGATAGCATCATCAGTATTCAATTTGATCATATACGGTACATAAAAGATTGTATTGCAGCGCAGGCAATGCAAAGAATTTTACTGGTAATTTTTTCACATCTTGGGTTGGAATTGAAGTTTTTATAGGTAACCCTTTTTTTTTTGAGAGTAAATTATAGTTTATATGTTTATAGTGATAATAGGTATGTGATTCTACAGGTGGAAGAATTCTTAAAATCGGTCCCCACGCAAGCGCCAGCAGCAACTATAGAAAGTTTCAATTTAAACTGTTGAACGATGCTCGATCGAACAGATACTGTTAGTGTTACTATGTCAGAACCTTCATTCAACAACCACTATATAAAATTATAACTCAATTGGATGAACGATGTGTGAACGGACAAATACGGCTCGTGTGCCACTTGAGGTATGCTGGTGGTACAATACTGAGAACTTTCTCTAAAGAACCAACAACAACTGTAGTAAGATTCAAATCAATCGGATAAACGATGCGTGAACAAACTAATACGGCTCGTGTGCCACGTTGATAATACTACAATAAGAACCCTCGCGAATGTGTTGTGATAAATCTCGTAGGGTTCAGTCTACGTTTGCAATGTAAGCGGAAAAAATGTAATTATTTACTGCATCACATTAGAAACCTCAAAAATAACAGTATTTCTCCACTATTCAATGGATGTTATTATACATATAAACCTTCCTCTTTAATCACTCTATCTATTAAAAAAAACCGCATCAAAATCCGTTGCGTAGTTTTAAAGATTTAAGCATACATAGGGATATAGGGACAGATAAAGCGACTTTGTTTTATACTATGTAGTGATAAGTAGTGTTGCCACGAGACTCGAGACCAGTCTCGATCTCGTCTCGTCTCGCCTCAAAAAGTCGAGACGAGACCATGGAATGGGTCTCGAGCCTAAAGTCGAGACCGAGACGAGACCAGAGTCAAGTCTCAGCGAGAGTCTCGCGAGACTCTCGACGAGACTTGTATCATAATCACTTAAAATTTATCCTTATTTCTTCTGAAAGCAATTATATATAGAGCAAGTAGGTAAATATCAACAAACTGTAGTGATAATAGTTAATTTAAGATGATTACTGATGGATAAGTTTTCGATTGAGACAATCATTTTTTCTATCGCACTTTCAGAATATTTATTTCATATTCAGCCTACATAACAATATTTTTTGTCGATTGTTTTTTCAAAGTAAGTCATTTGGTTCTATCATGTTTGGTATCATGTTTAGGTAAATCACCTAATGCTCCTGCAGGAATAATTCTAGAAGAAGTGTGATGAAGGATATCCAAACGATTGTCAATTGTTTTTTAACAAGTTATTTGAGTGATGTCCAGTTTGGTATCAATCTTAAGCTCTTGGAGAGATAGGCCTAGCAGGAATATAAAATGAATAATTAGTGTAATCCACGTTATGATATTATACTTCCAGTGATCAAATGTCAAAACTGTTTGTTCCAAATTGAAGACCCTGAAATTTTAGAAAAGAACTCTTCATTTTCAAAAATACCTTTTTTATGTAGGGACTTGAATATAACCGCCATCCGTTACTTCAACAATGGCATCCATCACTTTGACAATGACAGCTGTCACTTTGACAATGACAGCTGTCCCTTTGACAATGACAGCTGTCTTCTTGATATATGCAATTGACTGATGCTACAATCTAAATTCATGAAACAGCGATGAAACCGGCCATGAAATTTTTGGTTGGGGAAGTACTGTGTGGCCGCAGCAGATTTTACATGATAAGATTGTGCAACAGGACGAGTCCTAATACTAGCACAACACTTTTAGTTTCCACACAAAATTATCAACATAATGGAAGAAAATATTATCATACTATAATTGATTTTGTCTGGAAATACGTTAAATAAATCGACTCCTATAAGGTTCCTAGTTATATTCTTGTGTCTCATCTAATTTCATTCAAAATTGAATCAGATCAGGCTGGACTAGTTCAAAGGAAGAGGAAATCAATACTATTATTTCATACATTTCAGTAATTTGAACCATATAGCCCGTTATTCAGTCAATAACATAACCTCATTTGAAAATTTGGTTTTTCTTTATCTACTTCCGAATTTGATGGCTTACACATCGCGAATAATGCGTTAACTGAGCATGTAGGGATCCTAGATCTACCATCAATTTAAATGGATGCTTTCGTAGCCTGAATTTAGTTTGTATGAATTTATCTTGAAAATCGTAGGAGAAATATCGTGATGGCGCAAACACATGTGCAAACTAGCATTATGAAATTCGGAAAATATGTTTGGTAACTCAGCGATTCTTGACTTCGAATATGTGGCCTTAACCTTGTCATAATGCTTAAGCTAACACATTTGTTGCATAAAACTATTATCTCTATATTATCTCCAGTCCTTGTGGCTTCAGGGGCTCCATTCTAATTTATAGAGACAGCTTGACGATAGATCGCAGTCTCTATATGTCAATGTTGATATGTCATAGTTACATCTATAGGAACTTGAATATTGTATGTTGGTGCAAACAATATGATCGAGAACTTTATGCTGTCATTTAGTACTATGTTTGAAATCGGATTAAATTCATGTTCAATCTTTCTCCTGATTTATTATAAATTATAATGATATAATTTTATTCTATTGTTACTATTTTATAACATACGACTGTCTAATCTGACATCAAGCTAAGGAAACAGACATGACCCTGTCTCTTACTTCTGGAAGACTGTCTTCAACGATGATGACATAAAATCACTTCTCTAATTGTCTGATAGGTGGTACATGTGTCGAAAGTCTATAAAATAACGTCAAAAGACAATCTCTACAAATTAGAATTAAACCCCAAAGCGACTGTTAGTATTGCAAATTTGACGTAGGCTTTACGCTAAGTTTATACAATACGCAAGCGCGTTCTACGTGATCACGTGATCATAACTTCAAGAGCAGCTTAGCAATGTGGGAATAATTGTGTAATGCAAGGAATTCGAAAGACACATTATGTGTAGCGTGGTGTTTTTGTGATTCTTAACGATTGTGAAGTGGGTTAGAAACATAATTTTGCGCACCAAACACACAAATACATTTTTTTGGTAGAATTCAAAGCAAATAATAATCAGGTAGAACGAATTGATTCCCGCATGTGAGAATGTGTTATTTTGAAAAATCATGACGAGACTCTCGTCGAGACTAGAGACCGAGACGAGACTGACCTACTCGAGACCAAGGCGAGACCGAGACGAGACTTGGCTAGGCGAGACCACCACGAGACCGAGACGAGACTCACTAAAGTCTCGTCTCGTCTCGTCTCGCGGCAACACTAGGTATAAGTTCTGTAAATTTATTAGAAACACAACGTTTCAACAGTAACGTTGTGTTTCTAATAAATTTACAGAACTTATACCCAATAAAACATATTTATTTATAAAATGAGTTCTGAAAAGTTTCTTCCTTATAAGAGTCGATTCATGTAACGTATTTCCAGTTAAAATCAATTGAAGTATTATAATATTTCCTTCCATTATGTCAATACTTTTTGGGAAATTGAATGTGTTGTGCTAGTATTGGGATTCGTCCTGTTGCACAATCTCATCATATGAAATCTGCTGCGGCCGCACAGTACTTTATTAGATTTGACTTTAAAATTAATTTAAAGGTATTATAATATAAGTCTCGTCTCGGTCTCGACTTTCAGCTCGAGACCCATTCTGTGGTCTCGTCTCGACTTTTGAAGCGAGACGAGACGCGACCGAGACTGGTCTCGGGTCTCGTGGCAACACTAGTCAAAGTTCATATTCCTATTCAGGACCTCATAATATGTATGAATCTATCGACAAAACAATCATATTTCGTGTTTTCAGCGCGCTATCTAAAGTTAGATGAGGGTTGAAATAAATCAAATTCACCACATTCCGAGTAGTTTCAAAGAATCGCAAATCACATAAATCTATCCAATACAACATAATACGCATGAATCCGTCCTCAAATGCACAAAATTTCACGTTTCCAGCGAGTTATCAGCGTTTTTTCCTGAGTCTCATTGAGAAATTTTTGACTCTGTTAATCTGCTCAGAAGTCAGATTTTGCTTCAAAAGTGCGTTATATGGCAGAATCTAGCACCAAATACATCATATTTCGTGTTTTTAGAGTGCTATTCGCAGATTTACAAACTTTGGAATAAGTCGGAATCACGCTTTTCCGCGCAGATTATCACAATCAAAAAGTTCCTATTCCTATTCCAGGACCTCATAATATGTTCGAATCTATCGACAAAAACATCATATTTCGTGTTTTTAGAGCGCTTTTTTGCAGTTATATGAAGTTTGAAATAAGTCAAAATTACCACATTTGGAGCAGTTTCAAAGTATCGCAAATCACATAAATCTATCCAATACAACATAATACGCATGAATTTATCCTCAAATGCACAACATTTTTTGTTTCCAGCGAGTTATCAGCGTTTTTTTTTGAGTCTCCTTAAGAAATTTTAGACTCTATAAATCTGCTCAGAAGCAAGATTTTGCTTCAAAAGTGCGTTATATGGCAGAATCTATCACCAAATACATCATATTTACGTGTTCTCGAATTGCTATTTGCAGTTTTACAAACTTTGGAATAAGTCTAAATCACGCTTTCCCGCACAGATTCTTGCAATCGAAAAGTTCATATTCCTCTTCAGGACCTCATTATATGTATGAATCTCTTGACAAAAAGATCATATTCCGTGTTCTTAGAGTGCTATTTGGAGTTTCACAGTCTTTGGAACAAGTCAAAATCACGCTTTTCCGCACAGATTTCCACGATCTAAAAGTTCATATTTCTATTCTGGACCTCATAATATGTATGAATTCTATCGACAAATACATCATATTCTGTGATTTTAGAGCGCTATCTGCAGTTAGATGAAGTTCAAAATAAGTCAAAATTACCAAAATTCCGAGCAGTTTCAAAGTATTGCAAATCACATACATCTATCCAATACAACATAATACGCATGAATCCGTCCTCCAATGCACAAAATTTTGCGTTTCCAGCGAGTAATCAGCGTTTTTTTCTGAGTCTCATTGAGAATTTTCTGACTCTGTAAATCTGCTCTGAAGCCAGATTTTGCTTCAAAAGTGCGTTATGTGGCAGAATTTATCTCCAAATACATCATATTTTCGTGTTTTCAGAGTGCTGTTTGCAGTTTTACAAAGTTTGGAATGAGTTGAAATCACGCTTTTCCGAGCAGATTTTCACGATCAAAAAGTTCATACTCCCCTTCGGGACCTCATAAAACAAAATTACCACATTCTGAGCAGTTTCAAAGTATCGCAAATCACATAAATCTATCCAAAACAACAAAATACGCATGAATTTGTCCTCAAATGCACAACATTCTTAGCTTCCAGCGAGTTATCAGCGTTTTTTCTGGGTCTCATTTAGGAATTTTTGACTCTGTAAATCTGCTCAGAAGCAAGATTCTGCTTTAAAAGTGCGTTATATGGCAGAATCTAGCACCAAATACATCATATTTCGTGTTTTCAGAATGCTATTTGCAGTTTTACAAACTTTGGAATAAGTCGAAATCACGCTTTCCCGCACAGATTCTCGCAATCAAAAAGTTCATATTCCACTTCAGGACCTCATAATATGTATGAATCTATCGACAAAAAAATTATATTCCGTGTTCTTAGAGTGCTATTTGCAGTTTCACAATCTTTGGAATAAGTCAAAATCACGCTTTTCCGCATAGATTTTCACAATCAAAAAGTTCATATTCCTATTCTGGACCTCATAATATGTATGAATCTATCGACAAATACATCATATTTTGTAATTTTGGAGCGCTGTCTGCAGTTAGATGAAGTTCGAAATAAGTCAAAATTACCACATTCCGAGCAGTTTTAAAAGTATTGCAAGTCACATAAATCTATCAATACAGCATAATACGCATGAATCCGTCCTCCAATGCACAAAATATTGCGTTTCCAGCGAGTTATCAGCGTTCTTTCTGAGTCTCATTGAGAAATTTTTGACTCTGTAAATCTTCTCAGAAGCCAGATTTTTGCTTCAAAAGTGCGTTATGTTGCAGAATCTATCTCCAAATACATCATATTTCGTGTTCTTAGAGTGCTGTTTGCAGTTTTACAAAGTTTGGAGTAAGTTGAAAACACGCTTTTCCGCGCAGATTTTCACAATCAAAAAGTTCATATTCCTCTTCGGAACCTCATAAAACAAAATTACCACATTCCGAGCAGTTTCAAAGTATCGCAAATAACATAAATCTATCCAAAACAACATAATACGCATGAATCCGTCCTCAAATGAACAAAATTCTCCGTTTCCAGCGAGTTATCAGCGTTTTTTCTGAGTCTCATTGAGGAATTTTTGACTCTGTGAATTTGCTCAGAAGCAAGATTTTGCTGCTCAAAATCGCGTTATATGGCAGAATCTAGCACCAAATACATCATATCTCGTGTTTCCTAGAGTGCTATTTGCAGTTTTACAAACTTTGGAATAAGTCGGAATCACGCTTTTCCGCACGGATTTCCACAATAAAAAGTTCATGTTGTTCCTATTCAGGATCTCATAATATGTATGAATCTATCAACAAATACACATCATATTTCGTGTTTTTCAGAGCGCTATCTGCAGTTATATGAAGTTTGGAATGAGTCAAATTACCACTTTCTGAGCAGTTTCAAAGTATCGCAAATCACATGAATCTATCCAATACAACATAATACGCATGAATCCGTCCTCAAATGCACAAAATTCTGCATTTCCAGCGAGTTATCAGCGTTTTTTCAAAATCTCGTTGAGAAATTTTTGACTGTAAATCTGCTCAGAAGCAAGATTTTGTTTCAGAAGTGCGTTATATGGCAGAATCCTAGCTCCAAATACATGATATTTTGTGTTTTTAGAGTGCTATTTGCGGCTTTACAAAATTTTGGAATAAGTCAAAATCACGCTATTCCGCGCAGAATTTCACAATCAGAAATCTATCCAATACAACATAATACGCATAAATCCGTCCTCAAATGCACAAAATTTTGCGTTTCCAGCGAGCTATCAGCGTTTTTTCTGAGTCTCGTTGAGAAATTTTTGACTCTGTAGATCTGCTCAGAAGCAAGATTTTACTTCATAAGTGCGTTATATGGCAGAATCTAGCACCAAATACATCATATTTTGTGTTTTTGGAGTGCTATTTGCAGTTTTACAAACTTTGGAACAAGTCGAAATTACGCTATTCCGCGCAGATTTTCACAATCAAAAAGTTAATATTTCTATTCAGGACCTCATAATATGTAAGAATCTATTGACAAAAATGTCATATTCCCGTGTCTTCAGAGCGCTATCAGCAGTTATATGAAGTTTGGAATAAGTCAAAATTACCACATTCTGAGCAGTTTCAAAGTATCGCAAATCACATGAATCTATCCAATGCGAGATAATACGCATTAATCCGTCTCCAATGCACAAAATTCTGCATTTCCAGCGAGGTATCAGCGTTTTTTCTGATTTTCGTTGAGAAATTTTTTGACTCTGTAAATCTGCTCACAAGCAAGATTTCGCTTCGAAAGTGCGTTATATGGCAGAATCTAGCACCAAATACATCATATTCCGTGTTTTTAGAGTGCTTTTTGCAGTTTTACAAACTTT
>CAXDIG010000298.1:334313-405084 GCA_963989225.1 Dromius quadrimaculatus | reverse complement strand
CAAATGTGCGTTATATGGCTAATCTAGCACCAAATACATCAAATATGTATGAATCTATCGACAAACACATCATATTTCGTGTTTTCAGAGCGCTATCTGCAGTTATATGAGTTTGAAATAAGTGAAAATTGCCACATTCTGAGCAGTTTCA
This sequence comes from Dromius quadrimaculatus, assembly GCA_963989225.1. Classification (NCBI taxonomy): domain Eukaryota; kingdom Metazoa; phylum Arthropoda; class Insecta; order Coleoptera; family Carabidae; genus Dromius; species Dromius quadrimaculatus. The sequence goes on along the minus strand of CAXDIG010000298.1, from coordinate 404,933 downwards.
AAGTATCGCAAATCACATAAATCTATCTGATACAACATAATACGCATGAATCCGTCCTCGAATGCACAAAATTTTGCGTTTCCAGCGAGTTATCATCGTTTTTTCCGAGTCTCGTTGAGAAATTTTTGAGACTGTCAATCTGCTCAGAAGCAAGATTTTGCTCCAAAAGTGCGTTATATGGCAGAATCTAGCACCAAATACATCATATTTCGTGTTTTTAGAGTGCTATTTGTAGTTTTACAAACTTTGGAATAAGTCGAAATCACGATTTTCCGCGCAGATTTTCATTATCAAAAAGTTAAATTTCCTATTCAGGACCTCATATTATGTATGAATCTATCGACAAAAACATCATATTTCGTGTTTTCAGAGCGCTATCTGCAGTTATATGAAGTTTGGAATAAGTCAAAATTACCACATTCTGGGCAGTTTCAAAGTATCGCAAATCACATAAATCTATCCAATACAACATAATACGCATGAATCCGTCCTCGAATGCACATATTTTTGCGTCTCCAGCGAGTCATCAGTGTTTTTTCTGAGTCTCGTTGAGAGATTTCTGACTCTGTAAATCTGCTCAGAAGGAAGATTTTGCTTCAAAAGTGCGTTATATGGCAGAATCTAGCACCAAATACATCATATTTCGTGTTTTTAGAGTGCTATTTGCAGGTTTACAAACTTTGGAATAAGTCGAAATCACGCTTTTCCGCGCCAATTTTCAAAGACAAAAAGTTTATATTCCTATTCTGGACCTCATAATATGTATGAATCTATCGACAAATACATCATATTTTGTGATTTTAGAGCGCTATCTGCAGTTAGATGAAGTTCGAAATAAGTCAAAATTACCACATTCCGAGCAGTTTCAAAGTATTGCAAATCACATAAATCTATCCAATACAACATAATACGCATAAATCCATCCTCAAATGCACAAAATTATACGTTTCCAGCGAGTTATCAGCGTTTTTTCCGAGTCTTGCTGAGAAATTTTTGACTCTGTAAATCTGCTCAGAAGCAAGATTTTGCTTCAATAGTGCGTTATATGGCAGAATCTAGCACCTAATACATCATATTTCGTATTTTTAGAGTGCTATTTGCAGTCTTACAAACTTTGGAATAAGTCGAAATTAGTGTTGCCGCGAGACGAGACGAGACTTAAGTGAGTCTCATCTCGGTCTCGAGCTGGTATCGCCTAGCTCAGTCTCGTCTCGGTCTCGAGCTGGTCTCGCCTAGCTCAGTCTCGTGTCGGTCTCGAGTCTCGACGAGAGTCTCGCCATGATTTTTCAAAATTACATTTTCTTACATGCGGAAATCAATTTGTTTCACCTGATTATTATTTGCTATGGATTCTACCCAAAAAATTTTGTATGTTTGGTGTGCAGAGTTATGTTTCATAGCTTGCTCATAAACCCCAGACATAAGCTTCTAGCTCATTTCACAATTGTTTAGAACCACAAAAACACTACGCTACAAATAAAGTCTCTTAAATCCTGCGCATTACACAATTATTTTCACCTTGCTGAGCCGCTTTGGAAGTTATGATCACATAATCAACGTACAATGCGCTTGCGTACAGCCTACGTCAAATTTACAATACCGACAGTCGCTCTGCGGCTCAGTTCTAATTTGTGAAGACAATTTTTTCACGTCATTTCATAGACTCTTGACACATGTACCACCTATCGGACAATTGGAGAAGTGATTCAATGTCATCTTCGTTGAAAACAGTCTTCTAGAAGTAAGAGACAGAGTCAAGTCAGTTTCCTTAGCTTGTATGTCATAGAATAGTAATAATAGGGAAAAATTATACAATCATAATTAATAATAAATCAGGAAGATGATTAAACATGAATTGAATCTGATTTGAAACATCGTTCTTAACTAATTGTTAGCATAAACTGGTCGATCATATTGTTTGCACCAACATACAATATTCAAGTCCCTATAAATGTAACTTTGATATGACAAAATTGATATAGAGACTGCGATCTGTCTCCAAGCTGTCTCTATGAATTAGAACAGTACTTCTGAAGCCACGAGAATTTGAGATAATAAAAAGGTAATAGTTTTATGTAACAATTGTTTAAACCTAAGCATTATGACGAGGTTACGACCAGTATAGAAGATCAACATTCTAATATTGATTTCAATTACGGAATGATTCTATTCTATCATACTGTGTTAGAATATTCATCCCAACACAAGTATTACACGTTTATGGTATTTATAAAATACAAAAAAATGCTATCTTATTAATTCATATCTATTCTAGAACTGATGTAGTTGCTATAATCTAGTTTAAAATGATGAAAATTCAATTTTCAAATAAGAATAAGCATATGTCACAGTGACATGTCGATAATACAGATTTCAAATAATATTGAGGTTATGTCATTGTTGACTTATATTGTATTTTATATTTGATATTCTATCGCGCTGCATCTATTCATCAATTATAACAATTATTAGGAATATCAAATCAACTTAAATTGAATGATAACTTCAGGAGCTTTGGTTGTGTCTATGTTTCTGAGTTCGTAATTTTCTGTTTCCCTGTAAATTGCCGAATTTATGGTCGTGGAGAAAGTATGGTCTGAAAAATGTCTGAAATGGCTATTCAGCAATTGTGAATTTGTCACACTCGTTTATGGCTCGTGCAACAAACTTTTGGCACTCATGCTGAATAAGCTTCATTCCAAACTTTTGCAGAATATACTATTTCGGATTGAATAATGCTAGTTTGCTCATGTGTTTTTTCAAGCCACATGATATTTCTTCTATGATTCTCAATATAAATTCATAAACTAAATTCAGGTTACTAAAGCGTTCATATGGATTGATGGTAGGTCTGAGAGGCCTACATGCTCAGTTTACACATTGTTTGCGATGTTTTAAACGACCAAATTCAGAGGTGGATGAAGAAAACTCTAATTTTCAAATGAGGTTATGTTATTGACTGTAAATAACGAGCTATATGGTTCAAAACACAGAGAATTTATGAATGAATAGAATTGATTTTCTCTTCCTATGGTCCAGTCTGATATAATTTTGAAAGAAACTAGATGAGATACAGGAGTATAACTACGAATCTTATAAGAGTCAATATGTTTTATTGGGTATAAGTTCTGTAAATTTATTAGAAACACAACGTTTCAACAACAACGTTGTGTTTCTGATAAATCTACAGAACTTATACCCAATGAAACATATTTATTTATAAAATGAGTTCTGAAAAGTTTCTTCCTCATAAGAGTCGATTCATGTTTCGTATTTCCAGTGAAAATCAATTGAAGTATTATAATATTTTCTTCCATTATGTCAATACTTTTTGGGAAATTGAATGTGTTGTGCTAGTATTGGGATTCGTCCTGTTGCACAATCTCATCATATGAAATCTGCTGCGGCCGCACAGTACTTTATTAGATTTGACTTTAAAATTAATTTGAAGTGATTATAATATAAGTCTCGTCTCGGTCTCGACTTTCAGCTCGAGACCCATTTTGTGGTCTCGTCTCGACTTTTTGAAGCGAGACGAGAAGAGACCGAGACTGGTCTCGAGTCTCGTGGCAACACTAGTCGAAATCACGCTTTTCCGCGCAGATTTTCACAATCAAAAAGTTCATATTCCTATTCAGGACCTCATAATATGTATGAATCTATCGACAAAAACATCATATTTCGTGTTTTCAGAGCGCTATGTGCAGTTATATGAAGTTTGGAATGAGTCAAAATTACCACATTCTGAGCAGTTTCAAAGTATCGCAAATCACATTAATCTATCCAATACAACATAATACGCATGGATCCGTCCTCGAATGCACAAGATTTTGCGTTTCCAGCGGTTTATCAGCGTTTTTTCTGAGTCTCATTGAGAAATTTTTGACTCTGTAAATCTGCTCAGAAGCAAGATTTCGCTTCAAAAGGGCGTTATATGGCAGAATCTGGCACCAAACACAAGATATTTCGTGTTTTTAGAGCGCTATTTGCAGTTTTACAAACTTTGAGATAAGTCGAAATCATGCTTTCCCGCGCAGATTTTCACAATCAGAAAGTTCATATTTCTATTCAAGATCTCATAATATGTATGAATCTATCGACAAAAACATCATATTTCGTGTTGTCAGAGCGCTATCTGCAGTTATATGAAGTTTGAAATAAGTCAAAATTACCACATTTTGAGCAGTTTCAAAGTATCGCAAATCACATAAATCTATCCAATACAACATAATACGCATGAATCCGTCCTCAAATGCACAAAATTTTGCGTTTCCAGCGAGTTATCAGCGTTTTTTCTGAGTCTCGTTGAGAAAGTTTGGACTCTGTTAATCTGCTCAGAAGCAAGATCTTGCTTCAAAAGTGCGTTATATGGCAGAGTCCAGCACCAAATACATCATATTTCGTATTTTTGGAGTGCTATTTGCAGTTTTACAAACTTTGGAATAAGTCGAAATCACGCTATTCCGCGCAGATTTTCACAATCAAAAAGTTCATATTCCCATTCAGGACCTCATAATATGTATGAATCTATCGACAAAAACATCATATTTCGTGTTTCCAGAGCGCTATCTAAAGTTAGATGAGGTTTGAAATAAGTCAAATACACCACATTCCGAGCAGTTTCAAAGAATCGCAAATCACATAAATCTATCCAATACAACATAATACGCATGAATCCGTCCTCAAATGCACAAAATTTCACGTTTCCAGCGAGTTATCAGCGTTTTTCCTGAGTCTCATTGAGAGATTTTTGTCTCTGTAAATCTGCTCAGAAGCCAGATGTTGCTTCAAAAGTGCGTTATATGGCAGAATTTTGCACCAAATACATCATATTTCGTGTTTTTAGAGTACTATTCGCAGATTTACAAACTTTGGAATAAGTCGGGATCACGCTTTTCCGCGCAGATTGTCATAATCAAAAAGTTCATATTCTCATTCAGGACCTCATAATATGTATGAATCTATCGACAAAAACATCATATTTCGTGTTTTTAGAGCGCTATTTGCAGTTATATGAAGTTTGAAATAAGTCAAAATTACCACATTTCGAGCAGTTTCAAAGTATCGCAAATCACATAAATCTATCCAATACAACATAATACGCATGAATTTGTCCTCAAATGCACAACATTCTTCGTTTCCAGCGAGTTACCAGCGTTTTTTCTGAGTCTCATTGAGAAATTTTTGACTCTGTAAATCTGCTCAGAAGCAAGATTTTGATTCAAAAGTGCGTTATATGGCAGAATCTAGCACCAAATACATCATATTTCGTGTTTTCAGAATGCTGTTTTCAGTTTTACAAATCTTTGGAATAAGTCGAAATCACGCTTTCCCGCACAGATTCTCGCAATCAAAAAGTTCATATTCCTCTTCAGGATCTCATAATATGTATGAATCTATCGACAAAAAAATTATATTTCGTGTTCTTAGAGTGCTATTTGCAGTTTCACAATCTTTGGAATAAGTCAAAATCACGCTCTTCCGCACAGATTTTCACAATCAAAAAGTTCATATTCCTATTCTGGACCTCATAATATGTATGAATCTATCGACAAATACATCATATTTTGTAATTTTAGAGCGCTATCTGCAGTTAGATGAAGTTCGAAATAAGTCAAAATTACCACATTCCGAGCAGTTTCAAAGTATTGAAAATCACATAAATCTATCCAATAAAACATAATACGCATGAATCCGTCCTCCAATGCACAAAATTTTGCGTTTCCAGCGGGTTATCAGCGTTTTTTCTGAGTCTCATTGAGAAATTTTTGACTCTGTAAATCTGCTCAGAAGCCAGATTTTGCTTCACAAGTGCGTTATGTGGTAGAATCTATCTCCAAATACATCATATTCTGTGTTTTTAGAGTGCTGTTTGCAGTTTTACAAAGTTTGGAATAAGTTGAAATCACGCTTTTCAACGCAGATTTCCACAATCAAAAAGTTCATATTCCTCTTCGGGATCTCATAAAACAAAATTACCACATTGTGAGCAGTTTCAAAGTATCGCAAATAACATAAATCTATCCAAAACAACATAATACGCATGAATCCGTCCCCAAATGCACAAAATTCTCCGTTTTCAGCGAGTTATCGGCGTTCTTTCTGAGTCTCATTGAGAAATTTTTGACTCTGTGAATTTGCTCAGAAGCAAGATTTTGCTTCAAAATCGCGTTATATGGCAGAATCTAGCAGTAAATACATCATATCTCGTGTTTCTAGAGTGCTATTTGCAGTTTTACAAACTTTGGAATAAGTCGGAATCACGCTTTTCCGCACAGATTTTCACAATCAAAAAGTTCATATTCCTATTCAGGACCTTATAATATGTATGAATCTATTAACAAATACATCATATTCCGTGTTTTAAGAGCGCTTTCTGCAGTTATATGAAGTTTGGAATGAGTCAAATTACCACTTTCTGAGCAGTTTCAAAGTATCGCAAATCACATGAATCTATCCAATACAACATAATACGCATAAATCCGTCCTCAAATGTACAAAATTCTGCATTTCCAGCGAGTTATCAGCGTTTTTCATGAGTCTCGTTGAAAATTTTTGACTGTAAATCTGCTCAGAAGCAAGATTTTGTTTCAAAAGTGCGTTATATGGCAGAATCTTGCTCCAAATACATCATATTTCGCGTTTTTAGAGTGCTATTTGCAGTTTTACAAATTTTGGAATAAGTCGAAATCACGCTATTTTGCGCAGATTTTCACAATCAGAAAGTTCATATGCCTATTCAGGACCTCATAATATGTATGAATCTATCGACAAAAACATCATATTCCGTGTTTTCAGAGCGCTATCTGCACTTATATGAAGTTTGAAATAAGTGAAAATTGCCACATTCTGAGCAGTTTCAAAGTATCGCAAATCACATAAATCTATCCAATACAACATAATACGCATAAATCCATCCTCAAATGCACAAAATTATACGTTTCCAGCGAGTTATCAGCGTTTTTTCCGAGTCTTGCTGAGAAGTTTTTGACTCTGTAAATCTGCTCAGAAGCAAGATTTTGCTCCAAAAGTGCGTTATATGGCAGAATCTAGCACCTAATATATCATATTTCGTGTTTTTAGAGTGCTATTTGCAGTCTTACAAACTTTGGAATAAGTCGAAATTAGTGTTGCCACGAGACGAGACGAGACTTCAGTGAGTCTCGTCTCGGTCTCGTGCTGGTATCGCCTAGCTCAGTCTCGTCTCGGTCTCGAGCTGGTCTTGCCTAGCTCAGTCTCGTCTCGGTCTCGAGTCTCGACAAGAGTCTCGCCATGATTTTTCAAAATTACATTTTCTTACATGCGGAAATCAATTTGTTTTACCTGATCATTATTTGCTATGGATTCTACCCAAAAAATTTTGTATGTTTGGTGTGCAGAGTTATGTTTCATAGCTTGCTCATAAACGCCAGACGTAAGCTTCTAGCTCATTTCACAATCGTTTAGAACCACAAAAACACTACGCTACAAATAAAGTCTCTTAAATCCTGCGCATTACACAATTATTTTCACCTTGCTGAGCCGCTTTGGAAGTTATGATCACATAATCAACGTACAATGCGCTTGCGTACAGCCTACGTCAAATTTACAATACCGACAGTCGCTCTGCGGCTCAGTTCTAATTTGTGAAGACTATCTTCTCACGTCATTTCATAGACTCTTGACACATGTACCACCTATCGGACAATTAGAGAAGTGATTCAATGTCATCTTCGTTGAAAACAGTCTTCTAGAAGTAAAAGACAGAGTCAAGTCAGTTTCCTTAGCTTGTATGTCATAAAATAGTAATAATAGGGAAAAATTATATAATCATAATTAATAATAAATCAGGAAGATGATTAAACATGAATTGAATCTGATTTGAAACATCGTTCTTAACTAATTGTTAGCTTAAACTGGTCGATCATATTGTTTGCACCAACATACAATATTCAAGTCCCTATAAATGTAACTATGATATGACAAAATTGATATAGAGACTGCGATCTGTCTCCAAGCTGTCTCTATGAATTAGAACAGGACTTCTGAAGCCACGAGAATTTGAGATAATAAAAAGGTAATAGTTTTATGTAACAATTGTTTAAACCTAAGCATTATGACGAGGTTACGACCAGTATAGAAGATCAACATTCTAATATTGATTTTAATTACGGAATGATTCAATTCTATCATACTGTGTTAGAATATTCATCCCAACACAAATATTACACGTTTATGGTATTTATAAAATACAAAAAAATGCTATCTTATAATTTCATATCTATTCTAGAACTGATGTATAGTTGCTATAATTCAGTTTAAAATGATGAAAATTTAATTTTCAAATAAGAATAAGCATATGTCACAGTGACATGTCGATAATACAGATTCCAAATAATATTGAGGTTATGTCATTGTTGACTTATATTGTATTTTATATTTGATATTCTATCGCGCTGCATCTATTCATCAATTATAACAATTAGTAGGAATATCAAATCAAATTAAATTAAATAATAACTTCAGGAGTTTTGGTTGTGTCTATGTTTCTGAGTTCGTAATTTTCTGTTTCCCTGTAAATTGCCGAATTTATGGTCGTGGAGAAAGTATGGTCTGAAAAATGTCTGGAATGGCTATTTAGCACTTGTGAATTTGTCACACTCGTTTATGGCTCGTGCAACAAACTTTTGGCACTCATGCTGAATAAGCTTCATTCCAAACTTTTGCAGAAAATACTATTTCGGATTGAATAATGCTAGTTTGCTCATGTGTTTTTTCAAGCCACATGATATTTCTTCTATGATTCTCAATATGAATTCATAAACTAAATTCAGGTTACTAAAGCGTTCATATGGATTGATGGTAGGTCTGAGAGGCCTACATGCTCAGTTTACACATTGTTTGCGATGTGTAAACGACCAAATTCAGAGGTGGATGAAGAAAACTCTAATTTTCAAATGAGGTTATGTTATTGACTGTAAATAACGAGCTATATGGTTCAAATCACTATGAATTTATGAATGAATAGAATTGATTTTCTCTTCCTATGGCCCAGTCTGATATAATTTTGAATGAAACTAGATGAGATACAGGAGTATAACTACGAATCTTATAAGAGTCAATATGTTTTATTGGGTACTAGCAACCCGTGCTGGCTTCGCACGGGTGGACATTTAATAATATTCAACATTTTTATACGAATCTTTGAAGCATAGTTTTATAGTATAAGATAATTATTAAGAATAATACCACATTTGAGTAACTCAATTAAAACAAAACCAGAATTTCTTGATAATTGCGTAGATCTATGTATAGATAGCATCATCAGTATTCAATTTGATCATATACGGTCCATAAAAGATTGTATTGCAGCGCAGGCAATGCAAAGAATTTTACTGGTAATTTTTTCACATCTTGGGTTGGAATTGAAGTTTTTGTAGGTAACCCTTTTTTTTGAGAGTAAATTATAGTTTATATGTTTATAGTGATAATAGGTATGTGATTCTACAGGTGGAAGAATTCTTAAAATCGGTCCCCACGCAAGCGCCAGCAGCAACTATAGAAAGTTTCAATTTAAACTGTTGAACGATGCTCGATCGAACAAATACTGTTAGTGTTACTATGTCAGAACCTTCATTCAACAACCACTATATAAAATTATAACTTAATTGGATGAACGATGTGTGAACGGACAAATACGGCTCGTGTGCCACTTGAGGTATGCTGGTGGTACAGTATTGAGAACTTTCTCTAAAGAACCAACAACAACTGTAGTAAGATTCAAATCAATCGGATAAACGATGCGTGAACAAACTAATACGGCTCGTGTGCCACGTTGATAATACTACAATAAGAACCCTCGCGAATGTGTTGTGATAAATCTCGTAGGGTTCAGTCTACGTTTGCAATGTAAGCGGAAAAAATGTAATTATTTACTGCATCACATTAGAAACCTCAAAAATAACAGTATTTCTCCACTATTCAATGGATGTTATTATACATATAAACCTTCCTCTTCAATCACTCTATCTATTGAAAAAAACCGCATTAAAATCCGTTGCGTAGTTTCAAAGATTTAAGCATACATAGGGATATAGGGACAGATAAAGCGACTTTGTTTTATACTATGTAGTGATAAGTAGTGTTGCCACGAGACTCGAGACCAGTCTCGATCTCGTCTCGTCTCGCCTCAAAAAGTCGAGACGAGACCATGGAATGGGTCTCGAGCCTAAAGTCGAGATCGAGACGAGACCAGAGTCAAGTCTCGGCGAGTCTCGCGAGACTCTCGACGAGACTTGTATCATAATCACTTAAAATTCATCCTTATTTCTTCTGAAAGCAATTATATATAGAGCAAGTAGGTAAATATCAACAAACTGTAGTGATAATAGTTAATTTAAGATGATTACTGATGGATTAGTTTCCGATTGAGACAATCATTTTTTCTATCGCACTTTCAGAATATTTATTTCATATTCAGCCTACATAACAATATTTTTTGTCGATTGTTTTTTCAAAGTAAGTCATTTGGTTCTATCATGTTTGGTATCATGTTTAGGTAAATCACCTAATGCTCCTGCAGGAATAATTCTAGAAGAAGTGTGATAAAGGATATCCAAACGATTGTCAATTGTTTTTTAACAAGTTATTTGAGTGATGTCCAGTTTGGTATCAATCTTGAGCTCTTGGAGAGATAGGCCTAGCAGGAATATAAAATGAATAATTAGTGTAATCCACGTTATGATATTATACTTCCAGTGATCAAATGTCAAAACTGTATGTTCCAAATTGAAGATCATGAAATTTTAGAAAAGAACTCTTCATTTTCAAAAATACCTTTTTTATGTAGGGACTTGAATATAACCGCCATCCGTTACTTTAACAATGGCATCCATCACTTTGACAATGACAGCTGTCATTTTGATATATGCAATTGACTGATGCTACAATCTAAATTCATGAAACAGCGATGAAACCGGCCATGAAATTTTTGGTTGGGGAAGTACTGTGTGGCCGCAGCAGATTTTACATGATAAGATTGTGCAACAGGACGAGTCCTGATACTAGCACAACACTTTTAGTTTCCACACAAAATTATCAACATAATGGAAGAAAATATTATCATACTATAATTGATTTTGACTGGAAATACGTTAAATAAATCGACTCCTATAAGGTTCCTAGTTATATTCTTGTGTCTCATCTAATTTCATTCAAAATTGAATCAGATCAGGCTGGACTAGGTCAAAGGAAGAGGAAATCAATACTATTATTTCATACATCTCAGTAATTTGAACCATATAGCCCGGTATTCAGTCAATAACATAACCTCATTTGAAAATTTGGTTTTTCTTTATCTACTTCCGAATTTGATGGCTTACACATCGCGAATAATGCGTTAACTGAGCATGTAGGGATCCTAGATCTACCATCAATTTAAATGGATGCTTTCGTAGCCTGAATTTAGTTTGTATGAATTTATCTTGAAAATCGTAGGAGAAATATCGTGATGGCGCAAACACATGTGCAAACTAGCATTATGAAATTCGGAAAATATGTTTTGTAACTCAGCGATTCTTGACTTCAAATATGTGGCCTTAACCTTGTCATAATGCTTAAGCTAACACATTTGTTGCATAAAACTATTATCTCTATATTATCTCCAGTCCTTGTGGCTTCAGGGGCTCCATTCTAATTTATAGAGACAGCTTGACGATAGATCGCAGTCTCTATATGTCAATGTTAATATGTCATAGTTACATCTATAGGAACTTGAATATTGTATGTTGGTGCAAACAATATGATCGAGAACTTTATGCTGTCATTTAGTACTATGTTTGAAATCGGATTAAATTCATGTTTAATCTTTCTCCTGATTTATTATAAATTATAATGATATAATTTTATTCTATTGTTACTATTTTATAACATACGACTGTCTAATCTGACATCAAGCTAAGGAAACAGACATGACCCTGTCTCTTACTTCTGGAAGACTGTCTTCAACGATGATGACATAAAATCACTTCTCTAATTGTCCGATAGGTGGTACATGTGTCGAAAGTCTATAAAATAACGTCAAAAGACAATCTATACAAATTAGAATTAAACCCCAAAGCGACTGTTAGTATTGCAAATTTGACGTAGGCTTTACGCTAAGTTTATACAATACGCAAGCGCGTTCTACGTGATCACGTGATCATAACTTCAAGAGCTGCTTAGCAATGTGGGAATAATTGTGTAATGCAAGGAATTCGAAAGACACATTATGTGTAGCGTGGTGTTTTTGTGATTCTTAACGATTGTGAAGCGGGTTAGAAACATAATTTTGCGCACCAAACACACAAATACATTTTTTTAGTAGAATTCAAAGCAAATAATAATCAGGTAGAACGAATTGATTCCCGCATGTGAGAATGTGTTATTTTGAAAAGTCATGACGAGACTCTCGTCGAGACTCGAGACCGAGACGAGACTGACCTACTCGAGACCAAGGCGAGACCGAGACGAGACTTGGCTAGGCGAGACCACCACGAGACCGAGACGAGACTCACTAAAGTCTCGTCTCGTCTCGTCTCGCGGCAACACTAGGTATAAGTTCTGTAAATTTATTAGAAACACAACGTTTCAACAGTAACGTTGTGTTTCTAATAAATTTACAGAACTTATACCCAATAAAACATATTTATTTATAAAATGAGTTCTGAAAAGTTTCTTCCTTATAAGAGTCGATTCATGTAACGTATTTCCAGTGAAAATCAATTGAAGTATTATAATATTTTCTTCCATTATGTCAATACTTTTTGGGAAATTGAATGTGTTGTGCTAGTATTGGGATTCGTCCTGTTGCACAATCTCATCATATGAAATCTGCCGCGGCCGCACAGTACTTTATTAGATTTGACTTTAAAATTAATTTCTCGGTCTCGACTTTCAGCTCGAGACTCATTCTGTGGTCTCGTCTCGACTTTTTCAAGCGAGACGAGACGCGACCGAGACTGGTCTCGAGTCTCGTGGCAACACTAGTCGGAATCACGCTTTTCCGCGCAGATTTTCACAATCAAAAAGTTCATATTCCTATTCAGGACCTCATAATATGTATGAATCTATCGACAAAAACATCATATTTCGTGTTTTCAGAGCGCTATGTGCAGTTATATGAAGTTTGAAATAAGTCAAAATTACCACATTCTGAGCAGTTTCAAAGTATCGCAAATCACATAAATCTATCCAATACAACATAATACGCATGAATCTGTCCTCAAATGCACAAAATTTTGCGTTTCAAGCGAAATATTAGCGTTTTTTCTGAGTCTCGTTGAGAAATTTTTGACTCTGTAAATCTGCTCAGAAGGGAGATTTTGCTTCAAAAGTGCGTCATATGGCAGAATCCAGCACCAAATACATCATATTTCGTGTTTTTAGAGTGCTATTTGCAGTCCTACAAACTTTGGAATAAGTCAAAATCACGCTCTTCAGCGCAGATTTTCACATTCAAAAAGTTAATACTCCTATTCAGGACCTCATAATATGTATGAATCTATCGACAAAAACATCATATTTCGTGTTTTCAGAGCGCTATCTGCAGTTATATGAAGTTTGAAATAAGTCAAAATTACCACATTCTGAGCAGTTTCAAAGTATCGCAAATCATATAAATCTATCCAATACAACATAATACGCCTGAATCCGTCCTCAAATGCACAAAATTTTGCGTTCCCAGCGAGTTATCAGCGTTTGTTCTGAGTCTCGTTGAGGAAATTTGACTCTGTAAATCTGCTCAGAAGCAAGATTTTGCTTTAAAAGTGCGTTATATGGCAGAATCTAGCACCAAATACATCATAATTCGTGTTTTTATAGTGCTATTTGCAGTTTTACAAACTTTGGAATAAGTCGAAATCACGCTTTTCAGCGCAGATTTTCACAATCAAAAAGTTCATATTCCTATTCATAACCTTATAATATGTATGAATCTATCGACAATAACATCATATTTCGTGTTTCTAGAGCGCTATCCGCAGTTATATGAAGTTTGAAATAAGCTAAGACTACCACATTCTGAGCAGTTTCAAAGTATCGCAAATCACATAAATCTATCCAATACAACATAAAACGCATGAATCCGTCCTCAAATGCACAAAATTTTGCGTTTCCAGCGAGTTATCAGCGTTTTTCTGAATCTCGTTGAGAAATTTTTGACTCTGTAAATCTGCTCAGAAGCAAGATTTTGCTTCAAAAGTGCGTTATATGGCAGAATATAGCACCAAATACATCATATTTCGTGTTTTTAGAGTGCTATTTGCAGTTTTACAAACTTTGGAATAAGTCGAAATCGCGCTTTTCCGCGCAGATTCTCACAATCAAAAAGTTCATATTCCTATTCAGGACCTCATAATATGTATGAATCTATCGACAAAAACATCATATTTCGTGTTTTCAGAGCGCTATCTGCAGTTATATGAAGTTTGAAATAAGTCAAAATTACCACATTCTGAGCAGTTTCAAAGTATCGCAAATCACATGAATCCATCCAATACAACATAATACGCATGAACCCGTCCTCAAATGCACAAAATTTGGCGTTTCCTGCGAGTTATCAGCGTTTTTTCTGAGACTCGTTGAGAAATTTTTGACCCTGTAAATCTGCTCAGAAGGAAGATTTTGCTTCAAAAGTGCGTTATATGGCAGAATCTAGCACCAAATACATCATATTTCGTGTTTTTAGAGTGCTATTTGCAGTTTTACAAACTTTGGAATAAGTCGAAATCACGCTTTTTCGCGCAGATTCTCACAATCGAAAAGTTTATATTCCTATTGTGGAAATCATAATATGTATGAATCTATCGACAAAAACATCATATTCCGTGTTTTTAGAGCGCTATCTGCAGTTATATGAGGTTTGAAATAAGTCAAAATTACCACATTCTGAGCAGTTTCAAAGTATCGCAAATCACATAAATCTATTCAATACAACATAATACGCATGAATCCGTCCTCAGATGCACAAAATTTTGCGTTTCCAGCAAGTTAACAGCGTTTTTCTGAGTCTCGTTGAGAAATTTCAGACTCTGTAAATCTGCTCAGAAGCAAACTTTTGCTTCAAAAGTGCGTTATATGGCAGAATCTAGCACCAAATACATCATATTTCGTGTTTCTCGTTGAGAAATTTTCGACTCTGTAAATCTGCTCAGAAGCAAGATTTAGCTTCAAAGTGCATTATATTGCAGAATCGAGCACCAAATACATCATATTTCGTGTTTTCAGAGTGCTATTTGCAGTCTTACAAACTTTGGAATAAGTCGAAATCACGCTCGCCCTCGCAGATTTTCACAATCAAAAAGTTCATATTCCTATTCAGGACCTCATAATATGTATGAATCTATCGACAAAAACATCATATTTTGCGTTCTCAGAGCGCTAACTCCAGTTATATGAAGTATGAAATAAGTCAAAATTACCACATTCTAAGCAGTTCCAAAGTATCGCGAATCACATAAATCTATCCAATACAACATAATACGCATGAATCCGTCCTCAAATGCACAAAATTCTGCGTTTCCAGCGAGTTATCATTGGTTTTTCTGAGTCTCGTTGAGAAATTTTTGACTCTGTAAATCTGCTCAGAAGTAAGATTTTGCTTCAAAAGTGCGTTATATGGCAGAATCTAGCACCAAATACATCATATTTTGTGTTTTTAGAGTGCTATTTGCAGTTTTACAAACTTTGGAATAAGTCGAAATCACGCTTTTCCGCTCAGATTTTCACAATCAAAAAGTTCATATTCCTATTCAGGACCTCATAATATGTATGAATCTATCGACAAAAACATCATATTTCGTGTTTTCAGAGCGCTATCTGCAGTTATATGAAGTTTGAAGTAAGTCAAAATTACCACATATTGAGCAGTTTCAAAGTATCGCTAATCACATAAATCTATCCAATACAACATAATACGCATGGATCCGTCCTTAAATGCACAAAATTTTGCGTTTCCAGCAATTCATCAGCGTTCTCTCTGAGTCTCGTTGAGAAATTTTTTACTCTGTAAATCCGCTCAGAAGCAAGATTCTGCTTCAAAAGTGCGTTATATGGCAGAATATAGCACCAAATACATCATATTCCGTGTTTTTAGAGTGCTATTCGCAGTTTTACAAACTTTGGAATAAGTTGAAATCACGCTTTTCCGCGCAGATTTTCACAATCAAAAAGTTCATATTCCTATTCAGGACCTCATAATATGTATGAATCTAACGACAAAAGCATCATATTTCCTGTTTTCAGAGCGCTATCTCCAGTTATATGAAGTTTAAAATAAGTCAAAATTACCACATTCTGAGCAGTCTCAAAGTATCGCAAATCATATAAATCTATCCAATACAACATAATACGCATCAATCCGTCCTCAAATGAACAAAATTTTGCGTTTCCAGCGAGTTATCAGCGTTTGTTCTGAGTCTCGTTGAGGAATTTTTGACTCTGTAAATCTGCTCAGAAGCAAGGTTTTGCTTCAAAAGTGCGTTATCCGGCAGAATCTAGCACCAAATACATCATATTTTGTGTTTTTAGAGTGCTATTTGCAGTTTTACAAACTTTGGAATGAGTCGGAATCACGCTTTTCAGCGCAGATTTTCACGATCAAAAAGTTCATATTCCGATTCAGGACCTTATAATATGTATGAATCTATCGACAATAACATCATATTCCGTGTTTTCAGAGCGCTATCTGCAGTTATATGAAGTTTGAAATAAGTTAAAACTACCACATTCTGAGCAGTTTCAAAGTATCGCAAATCACATAAATCTAACCAATACAACATAATACGCATGAATCCGTCCTCAAATGCACAAAATTTTGCGTTTCCAGCGAGTTATCAGCGTTTTTCTGAGTCTCGTTGAGAAATTTTTGACTCTGTAAATCTGCTCAGAAGCAAGATTTTGCTTCAAAAGTGCGTTATATGGCAGAATATAGCACCAAATACATCATATTTCGTGTTTTTAGAGTGCTATTTGCAGTTCTACAAACTTTGGAATGAGTCGAAATCACGCTTTTCCGCGCGGATTTTCACAATCAAAAAGTTCATATTCCTATTCAGGACCTCATAATTTGTATGAATCTTTCGACAAAAACATCATATTTCGTGTTTTCAGAGCGCTATCTGCAGTTATATGAAGTTTGGAATGAGTCAAAATTACCACATTCTGAGCAGTTTCAAAGTATCGCAAATCACATAAATCTATCCAATACAACATAATACGCATGACCCGTCCTCAAATGCACAAAATTTGGCGTTTTCTTCGAGTTATCAGCGTTTTTTCTGAGTCTCGTTGAAGAATTTTTGACCCTGTAAATCTGCTCAGAAGGAAGATTATGCTTCAAAAGTGCGTTATATGGCAGAATCTAGCACCAAATACACCATATTCCGTGTTTTTAGAGTGCTATTTGCAGTTTTACAAACTTTGGAATAAGTCGAAATCACGCTTTTCCGCGCGGATTCTCACAGAAAGTTCATATTCCTATTGTGGACATCATAATATGTATAAATCTATCGACAAAAACATCATATTTCGTGTTTTTAGAGCGCTATCTGCAGTTATATGAAGTTTGAAATAAGTCAAAATTACAACATTCTGAGCAGTTTCAAAGTATCGCAAATTACATAAATCTATTCAATACAACATAATACGCATGAATCCGTCCTCAAATGCACAAAATTTTGCGTTTCCAGCGAGTTAACAGCGTTTTTCTGAGTCTCGTTGAGAAATTTTAGACTCTGTAAATCTGCTTTGAAGCAAAATTTTGCTTCAAAAGTGCGTTATATGGCAGAATCTAGCACCAAATACATCATATTTTGTGATTTTAGAGTGCTATTTGCAGTTTTACAAACTTTGGAGTAAGTCGAAATCACGCTTTGCCGCGCAGATTTTCACAATCAAAAAGTTCATATTCCTATTCGGGACCTCATAATATGTATGAATCCATCGACAAAAACATCATATTTTGTGTTTTCAGAGCGCTATCTGCAGTTATATGAAGTTTGGAATAAGTCAAAATTACCACATTCTGAGCAGTTTCAAAGTATCGCAAATCACATAAATCTATTCAATACAACATAATACGCATGAATTCGTTCTCAAATGCACAAAATTTTGCGTTTCCAGCGAGTTATCAGCGTTTTTTCTGAGTCTCATTGAGAAGTTTTTGACTCTGTAAATCTGCTTAGAAGCAAGATTTTGCTCAAAAAGTGCGTTATATGGCAGAATCTAGCACCAAATACATCATATTTTGTGTTTGTAGAGTGCCATTTGCAGTTTTACAAACTTTGGAATAAGTCAAAATCACGCTTTTGCACGCAGATTTTCACAATCAAAAAGTTCATATTCCTATTTAGGACCTCATATATGAATCTATTGACAAAAACATCATATTTTGTGTTTTCAGAGCGCTATCTGCAGTTATATGAAGTTTGAAATAAGTCAAAATTACCACATTCTGAGCAGTTTCAAAGTATCGCAAATCACATAGATCTTTCTAATACAACATAATACGCATGAATCCGTACTTAAATGCACAGAATTCTGCGTTTTTTCTGAGTCTCGTTGAGAAATTTTTGACTCTGTAAATCTGCTCAGAAGCAAGATTTTGCTTCAAAAGTGCGTTATATGGCAGTATATAGTACCAAATACATCATATTTCGTGTTTTTAGAGTGCTATTTGCAGTTTTACAAACTTTGGAATAAGTCGGGATCACGCTTTTCCGCGCAGATTGTCATAATCAAAAAGTTCATATTCTCATTCAGGACCTCATAATATGTATGAATCTATCGACAAAAACATCATATTTCGTGTTTTTAGAGCGCTATTTGCAGTTATATGAAGCTTGAAATAAGTCAAAATTACCACATTTCGAGCAGTTTCAAAGTATCGCAAATCACATAAATCTATCCAATACAACATAATACGCATGAATTTGTCCTCAAATGCACAACATTCTTCGTTTCCAGCGAGTTACCAGCGTTTTTTCTGAGTCTCATTGAGAAATTTTTGACTCTGTAAATCTGCTCAGAAGCAAGACTTTGCTTCAAAAGTGCGTTATATGGCAGAATCTATCACCAAATACATCATATTTCGTGTTTTCAGAATGCTATTTGCAGTTTCACAAACTTTGGAATAAGTCGAAATCACGCTTTCCCGCACAGATTCTCGCAATCAAAAAGTTCATATTCCTCTTCAGGACCTCATTATATGTATGAATCTCTCGACAGAAAGATCATATTTCGTGTTCTTAGAGTGCTATTTGCAGTTTCACAATCTTTGGAATAAGTCAGAATCACGCTTTTCCGTACAGATTTTCACAATCAAAAAGTTCATATTCCTATTCTGGACCTCATAATATGTATGAATCTATCGACAAATACATCATATTTTGTGATTCTAGAGCGCTATCTGCAGTTAGATGAAGTTCGAAATAAGTCAAAATTACCACATTCCGAGCAGTTTCGAAGTATTGCAAATCACATAAATCTATCCTATACAACATAATACGCATGAATCCGTCCTCCAATGCACAAAATTTTGCGTTTCCAGCGAGTCATCAGCGTTTTTTCTGAGTCTCATTGAGAAATTTTTGACTCTGTAGATCTGCTCAGAAGCCAGATTTTGCTTCAAAAGTGCGTTACGTGGCAGAAGCTATCTCCAAACACATCATATTTCGTGTTTTTAGAGTGCTGTTTGCAGTTTTACGAAGTTTGGAATGAGTTGAAATCACGCTTTTCAGCGCAGATTTTCACAATCAAAAAGTTCATATTCCTCTTCGGGACCTCATAAAACAAAATTACCACATTCTGAGCAGTTTCAAAGTATCGCAAATCACATAAATCTATCCAAAACAACATAATACGCATGAATTTGTCCTCTAATGCACAACATTCTTCGTTTCCAGCGAGTTATCAGCGTTTTTTCTGGGTCTCATTGAGGAATTTTTGACTCTGTAAATCTGCTCAGAAGCAAGATTTTGCTTCAAAAGTGCGTTATATGGCAGAATCTAGCACCAAATACATCATATTTCGTGTTTTCAGAATGCTATTTTCAGTTTTACAAACTTTGGAATAAGTCGAAATCACGCTTTCCCGCACAGATTCTCGCAATCAAAAAGTTCATATTCCTCTTCAGGACCTCATAATATGTATGAATCTATCGACAAAAAAATTATATTTCGTGTTCTTAGAGTGCTATTTGCAGTTTCACAATCTTTGGAATAAGTCAAAATCACGCTCTTCCGCACAGATTTTCACAATCAAAAAGTTCATATTCCTATTCTGGACCTCATAATATGTATGAATCTATCGACAAATACATCATATTTTGTAATTTTAGAGCGCTATCTGCAGTTAGATGAAGTTCGAAATAAGTCAAAATTACCACATTCCGAGCAGTTTTAAAGTATTGCAAATCACATAAATCTATCCAATAAAACATAATACGCATGAATCCGTCCTCCAATGCACAAAATTTTGCGTTTCCAGCGGGTTATCAGCGTTCTTTCTGAGTCTCATTGAGAAATTTTTGACTCTGTAAATCTGCTCAGAAGCCAGATTTTGCTTCACAAGTGCGTTATGTGGTAGAATCTATCTCCAAATACATCATATTCTGTGTTTTTAGAGTGCTGTTTGCAGTTTTACAAAGTTTGGAATAAGTTGAAATCACGCTTCTCAACGCAGATTTCCACAATCAAAAAGTTCATATTCCTCTTCGGGATCTCATAGAACAAAATTACCACATTGTGAGCAGTTTAAAAGTATCGCAAATAACATAAATCTATCCAAAACAACATAATACGCATGAATCCGTCCCCAAATGCACAAAATTCTCCGTTTTCAGCGAGTATCGGCGTTCTTTCTGAGTCTCATTGAGAAATTTTTGACTCTGTGAATTTGCTCAGAAGCAAGATTTTGCTTCAAAATCGCGTTATATGGCAGAATCTAGCAGTAAATACATCATATCTCGTGTTTCTAGAGTGCTATTTGCAGTTTTACAAACTTTGGAATAAGTCGGAATCACGCTTTTCCGCACAGATTTTCACAATCAAAAAGTTCATATTCCTATTCAGGACCTCATAATATGTATGAATCTATTAACAAATACATCATATCCCGTGTTTTAAGAGCGCTATCTGCAGTTATATGAAGTTTGGAATGAATCAAATTACCACTTTCTGAGCAGTTTCAAAGTATCGCAAATCACATGAATCTATCCAATACAACATAATACGCATAAATCCGTCCTCAAATGTACAAAATTCTGCATTTCCAGCGAGTTATCAGCGTTTTTTATGAGTCTCGTTGAGAAATTTTTGACTGTAAATCTGCTCAGAAGCAAGATTTTGTTTCAAAAGTGCGTTATATGGCAGAATCTAGCTCCAAATACATCATATTTCGCGTTTTTAGAGTGCTATTTGCAGTTTTACAAATTTTGGAATAAGTCGAAATCACGCTATTCCGCGCAGATTTTCACAATCAGAAAGTTCATATGCCTATTCAGGACCTCATAATATGTATGAATCTATCAACAAAAACATCATATTCCGTGTTTTCAGAGCGCTATCTGCAGTTATATTAAGTTTGAAATAAGTGAAAATTGCCACATTCTGAGCGGTTTCAAAGTATCGCAAATCACATAAATCTATCGAATACAACATAATACGCATAAATCCATCCTCAAATGCACAAAATTATACGTTTCCAGCGAGTTATCAGCGTTTTTTCCGAGTCTTGCTGAGAAGTTTTTGACTCTGTAAATCTGCTCAGAAGCAAGATTTTGCTCCAGAAGTGCGTTATATGGCAGAATCTAGCACCTAATATATCATATTTCGTGTTTTTAGAGTGCTATTTGCAGTCTTACAAACTTTGGAATAAGTCGAAATTAGTGTTGCCACGAGACGAGACGAGACTTCAGTGAGTCTCGTCTCGGTCTCGTGCTGGTATCGCCTAGCTCAGTCTCGTCTCGGTCTCGAGCTGGTCTTGCCTAGCTCAGTCTCGTCTCGGTCTCGAGTCTCGACAAGAGTCTTGCCATGATTTTTCAAAATTACATTTTCTTACATGCGGAAATCAATTTGTTTTACCTGATTATTATTTGCTATGGATTCTACCCAAAAAATTTTGTATGTTTGGTGTGCAGAGTTATGTTTCATAGCTTGCTCATAAACGCCAGACGTAAGCTTCTAGCTCATTTCACAATCGTTTAGAACCACAAAAACACTACGCTACAAATAAAGTCTCTTAAATCCTGCGCATTACACAATTATTTTCACCTTGCTGAGCCGCTTTGGAAGTTATGATCACATAATCAACGTACAATGCGCTTGCGTACAGCCTACGTCAAATTTTCAATACCGACAGTCGCTCTGCGGCTCAGTTCTAATTTGTGAAGACTATCTTTTCACGTCATTTCATAGACTCTTGACACATGTACCACCTATCAGACAATTAGAGAAGTGATTCAATGTCATCTTCGTTGAAAACAGTCTTCTAGAAGTGAAAGACAGAGTCAAGTCAGTTTCCTTAGCTTGTATGTCATAAAATAGTAATAATAGGGAAAAATTATATAATCATAATTAATAATAAATCAGGAAGATGATTAAACATGAATTGAATCTGATTTGAAACATCGTTCTTAACTAATTGTTAGCATAAACTGGTCGATCATATTGTTTGCACCAACATACAATATTCAAGTCCCTATAAATGTAACTATGATATGACAAAATTGATATAGAGACTGCGATCTGTCTCCAAGCTGTCTCTATGAATTAGAACAGGACTTCTGAAGCCACGAGAATTTGAGATAATAAAAAGGTAATAGTTTTATGTAACAATTGTTTAAACCTAAGCATTATGACGAGGTTACGACCAGTATAGAAGATCAACATTCTAATATTGATTTTAATTACGGAATGATTCAATTCTATCATACTGTGTTAGAATATTCATCCCAACACAAATATTACACGTTTATGGTATTTATAAAATACAAAAAAATGCTATCTTATAATTTCATATCTATTCTAGAACTGATGTATAGTTGCTATAATTCAGTTTAAAATGATGAAAATTTAATTTTCAAATAAGAGTAAGCATATGTCACAGTGACATGTCGATAATACAGATTCCAAATAATATTGAGGTTATGTCATTGTTGACTTATATTGTATTTTATATTTGATATTCTATCGCGCTGCATCTATTCATCAATTATAACAATTAGTAGGAATATCAAATCAAATTAAATTAAATAATAACTTCAGGAGTTTTGGTTGTGTCTATGTTTCTGAGTTCGTAATTTTCTGTTTCCCTGTAAATTGCCGAATTTATGGTCGTGGAGAAAGTATGGTCTGAAAAATGTCTGGAATGGCTATTTAGCACTTGTGAATTTGTCACACTCGTTTATGGCTCGTGCAACAAACTTTTGGCACTCATGCTGAATAAGCTTCATTCCAAACTTTTGCAGAAAATACTATTTCGGATTGAATAATGCTAGTTTGCTCATGTGTTTTTTCAAGCCACATGATATTTCTTCTATGATTCTCAATATGAATTCATAAACTAAATTCAGGTTACTAAAGCGTTCATATGGATTGATGGTAGGTCTGAGAGGCCTACATGCTCAGTTTACACATTGTTTGCGATGTGTAAACGACCAAATTCAGAGGTGGATGAAGAAAACTCTAATTTTCAAATGAGGTTATGTTATTGACTGTAAATAACGAGCTATATGGTTCAAATCACTATGAATTTATGAATGAATAGAATTGATTTTCTCTTCCTATGGCCCAGTCTAATATAATTTTGAATGAAACTAGATGAGATACAGGAGTATAACTACGAATCTTATAAGAGTCAATATGTTTTATTGGGTACTAGCAACCCGTGCTGGCTTCGCACGGGTGGACATTTAATAATATTCAACATTTTTATACGAATCTTTGAAGCATAGTTTTATAGTATAAGATAATTATTAAGAATAATACCACATTTGAGTAACTCAATTAAAACAAAACCAGAATTTCTTGATAATTGCGTAGATCTATGTATAGATAGCATCATCAGTATTCAATTTGATCATATACGGTCCATAAAAGATTGTATTGCAGCGCAGGCAATGCAAAGAATTTTACTGGTAATTTTTTCACATCTTGGGTTGGAATTGAAGTTTTTGTAGGTAACCCTTTTTTTTGAGAGTAAATTATAGTTTATATGTTTATAGTGATAATAGGTATGTGATTCTACAGGTGGAAGAATTCTTAAAATCGGTCCCCACGCAAGCGCCAGCAGCAACTATAGAAAGTTTCAATTTAAACTGTTGAACGATGCTCGATCGAACAAATACTGTTAGTGTTACTATGTCAGAACCTTCATTCAACAACCACTATATAAAATTATAACTTAATTGGATGAACGATGTGTGAACGGACAAATACGGCTCGTGTGCCACTTGAGGTATGCTGGTGGTACAGTATTGAGAACTTTCTCTAAAGAACCAACAACAACTGTAGTAAGATTCAAATCAATCGGATAAACGATGCGTGAACAAACTAATACGGCTCGTGTGCCACGTTGATAATACTACAATAAGAACCCTCGCGAATGTGTTGTGATAAATCTCGTAGGGTTCAGTCTACGTTTGCAATGTAAGCGGAAAAAATGTAATTATTTACTGCATCACATTAGAAACCTCAAAAATAACAGTATTTCTCCACTATTCAATGGATGTTATTATACATATAAACCTTCCTCTTCAATCACTCTATCTATTAAAAAAAACCGCATCAAAATCCGTTGCGTAGTTTTAAAGATTTAAGCATACATAGGGATATAGGGACAGATAAAGCGACTTTGTTTTATACTATGTAGTGATAAGTAGTGTTGCCACGAGACTCGAGACCAGTCTCGATCTCGTCTCGTCTCGCCTCAAAAAGTCGAGACGAGACCATGGAATGGGTCTCGAGCCTAAAGTCGAGATCGAGACGAGACCAGAGTCAAGTCTCGGCGAGTCTCGCGAGACTCTCGACGAGACTTGTATCATAATCACTTAAAATTCATCCTTATTTCTTCTGAAAGCAATTATATATAGAGCAAGTAGGTTAATATCAACAAACTGTAGTGATAATAGTTAATTTAAGATGATTACTGATGGATAAGTTTTCGATTGAGACAATCATTTTTTCTATCGCACTTTCAGAATATTTATTTCATATTCAGCCTACATAACAATATTTTTTGTCGATTGTTTTTTCAAAGTAAGTCATTTGGTTCTATCATGTTTGGTATCATGTTTAGGTAAATCACCTAATGCTCCTGCAGGAATAATTCTAGAAGAAGTGTGATAAAGGATATCCAAACGATTGTCAATTGTTTTTTAACAAGTTATTTGAGTGATGTCCAGTTTGGTATCAATCTTGAGCTCTTGGAGAGATAGGCCTAGCAGGAATATAAAATGAATAATTAGTGTAATCCACGTTATGATATTATACTTCCAGTGATCAAATGTCAAAACTGTATGTTCCAAATTGAAGATCCTGAAATTTTAGAAAAGAACTCTTCATTTTCAAAAATACCTTTTTTATGTAGGGACTTGAATATAACCGCCATCCGTTACTTTAACAATGGCATCCATCACTTTGACAATGACAGCTGTCATTTTGATATATGCAATTGACTGATGCTACAATCTAAATTCATGAAACAGCGATGAAACCGGCCATGAAATTTTTGGTTGGGGAAGTACTGTGTGGCCGCAGCAGATTTTACATGATAAGATTGTGCAACAGGACGAGTCCTGATACTAGCACAACACTTTTAGTTTCCACACAAAATTATCAACATAATGGAAGAAAATATTATCATACTATAATTGATTTTGACTGGAAATACGTTAAATAAATCGACTCCTATAAGGTTCCTAGTTATATTCTTGTGTCTCATCTAATTTCATTCAAAATTGAATCAGATCAGGCTGGACTAGGTCAAAGGAAGAGGAAATCAATACTATTATTTCATACATCTCAGTAATTTGAACCATATAGCCCGGTATTCAGTCAATAACATAACCTCATTTGAAAATTTGGTTTTTCTTTATCTACTTCCGAATTTGATGGCTTACACATCGCGAATAATGCGTTAACTGAGCATGTAGGGATCCTAGATCTACGATCAATTTAAATGGATGCTTTCGTAGCCTGAATTTAGTTTGTATGAATTTATCTTGAAAATCGTAGGAGAAATATCGTGATGGCGCAAACACATGTGCAAACTAGCATTATGAAATTCGGAAAATATGTTTTGTAACTCAGCGATTCTTGACTTCAAATATGTGGCCTTAACCTTGTCATAATGCTTAAGCTAACACATTTGTTGCATAAAACTATTATCTCTATATTATCTCCAGTCCTTGTGGCTTCAGGGGCTCCATTCTAATTTATAGAGACAGCTTGACGATAGATCGCAGTCTCTATATGTCAATGTTAATATGTCATAGTTACATCTATAGGAACTTGAATATTGTATGTTGGTGCAAACAATATGATCGAGAACTTTATGCTGTCATTTAGTACTATGTTTGAAATCGGATTAAATTCATGTTTAATCTTTCTCCTGATTTATTATAAATTATAATGATATAATTTTATTCTATTGTTACTATTTTATAACATACGACTGTCTAATCTGACATCAAGCTAAGGAAACAGACATGACCCTGTCTCTTACTTCTGGAAGACTGTCTTCAACGATGATGACATAAAATCACTTCTCTAATTGTCCGATAGGTGGTACATGTGTCGAAAGTCTATAAAATAACGTCAAAAGACAATCTATACAAATTAGAATTAAACCCCAAAGCGACTGTTAGTATTGCAAATTTGACGTAGGCTTTACGCTAAGTTTATACAATACGCAAGCGCGTTCTACGTGATCACGTGATCATAACTTCAAGAGCTGCTTAGCAATGTGGGAATAATTGTGTAATGCAAGGAATTCGAAAGACACATTATGTGTAGCGTGGTGTTTTTGTGATTCTTAACGATTGTGAAGCGGGTTAGAAACATAATTTTGCGCACCAAACACACAAATACATTTTTTTGGTGGAATTCAGAGCAAATAATAATCAGGTAGAACGAATTGATTCCCGCATGTGAGAATGTGTTATTTTGAAAAATCATGACGAGACTCTCGTCGAGACTCGAGACCGAGACGAGACTGACCTACTCGAGACCAAGGCGAGACCGAGACGAGACTTGGCTAGGCGAGACCACCACGAGACCGAGACGAGACTCACTAAAGTCTCGTCTCGTCTCGTCTCGCGGCAACACTAGGTATAAGTTCTGTGAATTTATTAGAAACACAACGTTTCAACAGCAACGTTGTGTTTCTAATAAATTTACAGAACTTATACCAAATAAAACATATTCATTTATAAAATGAGTTCTGAAAAGTTTCTTCCTTATAAAAGTCGATTCATGTAACGTATTTCCAGTGGAAATCAATTAAAGTATTATAATATTTTCTTCCATTATGTCAATACTTTTTGGGAAATTGAATGTGTTGTGCTAGTATTGGGATTCGTCCTGTTGCACAATTTCATCATATGAAATCTGCTGCGGCCGCACAGTACTTTATTAGATTTGACTTTAAAATTAATTTCTCGGTCTTGACTTTCAGCTCGAGACACATTCTGTGGTCTCGTCTCGACTTTTTTAAGCGAGACGAGACGCGACCGAGACTGGTCTCGAGTCTCGTGGCAACACTAGTCGAAATCACGCTTTTCCGCGCAGATTTTCACAACCAAAAAGTTCATATTCCTATTCAGGACCTCATAATATGTATGAATCTATCGACAAAAACATCATATTTCGCGTTTTCAGAGCGCTATGTGCAGTTATATGAAGTTTGAAATAAGTCAAAATTACCACATTCTGAGCAGTTTCAAAGTATCGCAAATCACATAAATCTATCCAATACAACATAATACGCATGAATCTGTCCTCAAATGCACAAAATTTTGCGTTTCAAGCGAAATATCAGCGTTTTTTCTGAGTCTCGTTGAGAAATTTTTGACTCTGTAAATCTGCTCAGAAGGGAGATTTTGCTTCAAAAGTGCGTCATATGGCAGAATCCAGCACCAAATACATCATATTTCGTGTTTTTAGAGTGCTATTCGCAGTCCTACAAACTTTGGAATAAGTCAAAATCACGCTCTTCAGCGCAGATTTTCACAATCAAAAAGTTCATACTCCTATTCAGGACCTCATAATATGTATGAATCTATTGACAAAAACATCATATTTCGTGTTTTCAGGGCGCTATCTGCAGTTATATGAAGTTTGAAATGAGTCAAAATTACCACATTCTGAGCAGTTTCAAAGTATCGCAAATCATATAAATCTATCCAATACAACATAATACGCCTGAATCCGTCCTCAAAATCACAAAATTTTGCGTTCCCAGCGAGTTATCAGCGTTTGTTCTGAGTCTCGTTGAGGAATTTTTGACCCTGTAAATCTGCTCAGAAGCAAGATTTTGCTTCAAAAGTGCGTTATATGGCAGAATCTAGCACCAAATACATCATAATTCGTGTTTTTATAGTGCTATTTGCAGTTTTACAAACTTTGGAATAAGTCGAAATCACGCTTTTCAGCGCAGATTTTCACAATCAAAAAGTTCATATTCCTATTCATAACCTTATAATATGTATGAATCTATCGACAATAACATCATATTTCGTGTTTCCAGAGCGCTATCTGCAGTTATATGAAGTTTGAAATAAGTTAAGACTACCACATTCTGAGCAGTTTCAAAGTATCGCAAATCACATAAATCTATTCAATACAACATAAAACGCATGAATCCGTCCTCAAATGCACAAAATTTTGCGTTTCCAGCGAGTTATCAGCGTTTTTCTGAATCTCGTTGAGAAATTTTTGAATCTGTAAATCTGCTCAGAAGCAAGATTTTGCTTCAAAAGTGCGTTATATGGCAGAATCTAGCACCAAATACATCATATTTTGTGTTTTTAGAGTGCTATTTGCAGTTTTACAAACTTTGGAATAAGTCGAAATCACGCTTTTCCGCTCAGATTTTCACAATCAAAAAGTTCATATTCCTATTCAGGACCTCATAATATGTATGAACCTATCGACAAAAACATCATATTTCGTGTTTTCAGAGCGCTATCTGCAGTTATAGGAAGTTTGAAGTAAGTCAAAATTACCACATACTGAGCAGTTTCAAAGTATCGCTAATCACATAAATCTATTCAATACAACATAATACGCATGGATCCGTCCTTAAATGCACAGAATTCTGCGTTTCCAGCAATTTATCAGCGTTCTCTCTGAGTCTCGTTGAGAAATTTTTTACTCTGTAAATCCGCTCAGAAGCAAGATTCTGCTTTAAAAGTGCGTTATATGGCAGAATATAGCACCAAATACATCATATTCCGTGTTTTTAGAGTGCTATTCGCAGTTTTACAGACTTTGGAATGAGTTGAAATCACGCTTTTCCGCGCAGATTTTCACAATCAAAAAGTTCATATTCCTATTCAGGACCTCATAATATGTATGAATCTATCGACAAAAGCATCATATTTCCTGTTTTCAGAGCGCTATCTCCAGTTATATGAAGTTTAAAATAAGTCAAAATTACCACATTCTGAGCAGTTTCAAAGTATCGCAAATCATATAAATCTATCCAATACAACATAATACGCATCAATCCGTCCTCAAATGAACAAAATTTTGCGTTTCCAGCGAGTTATCAGCGTTTGTTCTGAGTCTCGTTGAGGAATTTTTGACTCTGTAAATCTGCTCAGAAGCAAGATTTTGCTTCAAAAGTGCGTTATATGGCAGAATCTAGCACCAAATACATCATATTTTGTGTTTTTAGAGTGCTATTTGCAGTTTTACAAACTTTGGAATGAGTCGGAATCACGCTTTTCAGCGCAGATTTTCACAATCAAAAAGTTCATATTCCTATTCAGGACCTTATAATATGTATGAATCTATCGACAATAACATCATATTCCGTGTTTTCAGAGCGCTATCTGCAGTTATATGAAGTTTGAAATAAGTTAAAACTACCACATTCTGAGCAGTCTCAAAGTATCGCAAATCACATAAATCTAACCAATACAGCATAATACGCATGAATCCGTCCTCAAATGCACAAAATTTTGCGTTTCCAGCGAGTTATCAGCGTTTTTCTGAGTCTCGTTGAGAAATTTTAGACTCTGTAAATCTGCTTTGAAGCAAAATTTTGCTTCAAAAGTGCGTTATATGGCAGAATCTAGCACCAAATACATCATATTTCGTGATTTTAGAGTGCTATTTGCAGTTTTACAAACTTTGGAGTAAGTCGAAATCACGCTTTGCCGCGCAGATTTTCACAATCAAAAAGTTCATATTCCTATTCGGGACCTCATAATATGTATGAATCCATCAACAAAAACATCATAATCCGTGTTTTCAGAGCGCTATCTGCAGTTATATGAAGTTTGGAATAAGTCAAAATTACCACATTCTGAGCAGTTTCAAAGTATAGCAAATCACATAAATCTATTCAATACAACATAGTACGCATGAATTCGTTCCCAAATGCACAAAATTTTGCGTTTCCAGCGAGTTATCAGCGTTTTTTCTGAGTCTCATTGAGAAGTTTTTGACTCTGTAAATCTGCTTAGAAGCAAGATTTTGCTCAAAAAGTGCGTTATATGGCAGAATCTAGCACCAAATACATCATATTTTGTGTTTGTAGAGTGCCATTTGCAGTTTTACAAACTTTGGAATAAGTCAAAATCACGCTTTTGCACGCAGATTTTCACAATCAAAAAGTTCATATTCCTATTCAGGACCTCATATATGAATCTATTGACAAAAACATCATATTTCGTGTTTTCAGAGCGCTATCTGCAGTTATATGAGGTTTGAAATAAGTCAAAATTACCACATTCTGAGCAGTTTCAAAGTATCGCAAATCACATAGATCTTTCTAATACAACATGATACGCATGAATCCGTACTTAAATGCACAGAATTCTGCGTTTCCAGCGATTCATCAGCGTTTTTTCTGAGTCTCGTTGAGAAATTTTTGACTCTGTAAATCCGCTCAGAAGCAAGATTTTGCTTCAAAAGTGCGTTATATGGCAGAATATAGCACCAAATACATCATATTTCGTGTTTTTAGAGTGCTATTTGCAGTTTTACAAACTTTGGAATAAGTCGAAATCAAGCTTATCCGCGCAGATTTTCACAATCAAAAAGTTCATATCCCTATTCAGGACCTCATAATATGTATGAATCTATCGACAAAAACATCATATTTCGTGTTTTCAGAGCGCAATCTGCAGTTATATGAAGTTTGAAATAATTCAAAATTACCACATTCTGAGCAGTTTCAAAGTATCGCGAATCACATAAATCTATCCAATACAACATAATACGCATGAATCCGTCCTCAAATGCACAAAATTTTGCGTTTCCAGCGAGTTATCAGCGGTTTTTCTGAGTCTCGTTGAGAAATTTTTGACTCTGTAAATCTGCTCAGAAGCAAAATTTTGCTTCAAAAGTGCGTTATATGGCAGAATCTAGCACCAAATACATCATATTTTGTGTTTTTAGAGTGCTATTTGCAGTTTTACAAACTTTGGAATAAGTCGAAATCACGCTTTTCCGCTCAGATTTTCACAATCACAATGTTCATATTTCTATTCAGGACCTCATAATATGTATCAATCTATCGACAAAAACATCATATTTCGTGTTTTTAGAGCGCTATCTGCAGTTATATGAAGTTTGTAATAAGTCAAAATTACCACATTCTGAGCAGTTTCAAAGTATAGCAAATCACATAAATCTATTCAATACAACATAGTACGCATGAATTCGTTCCCAAATGCACAAAATTTTGCGTTTCCAGCGAGTTATCAGCGTTTTTTCTGAGTCTCGTTGAGTAATTTTTGACTCTGTAAATCTGCTTAGAAGCAAGATTTTGCTCTAAAAGGGCGTTATATGGCAGAATCTAGCACCAAATACATCATATTTCGTGTTTGTAGAGTGCCATTTGCAGTTTTACAAACTTTGGAATAAGTCAAAATCACGCTTTTCCACGCAGATTTTCACAATCAAAAAGTTCATATTCCTATTCAGGACCTCATATATGAATCTATTGACAAAAACATCATATTTCGTGTTTTCAGAGCGCTATCTACAGTTATTTGAAGTTTGAAATAAGTCAAAATTACCTCATTCTGAGCAGTTTCAAAGTATCGCAAATCACATAAATCTATCCAATACAACATAATACGCATGAATCCGTCCCTAAATGCACAGAATTCTGCGTTTCCAGCGATTCATCAGCGTTTTTTCTGAGTCTCGTTGAGAAATTTTTGACTCTGTAAATCCGCTCAGAAGCAAGATTTTGCTTCAAAAGTGCGTTATATGGCAGAATATAGCACCAAATACATCATATATCGTGTTTTTAGAGTGCTATTTGCAGTTTAACAAACTTTGGAATAAGTCAAAATCACGCTTTTCCGCGCAGATTTTCACAATCAAAAAGTTCATATTCCTATTCAGGACCTTATAATATGTATGAATCTATTGACAAAAACATCATATTTCGTGTTTTCAGAGCGCTATCTGCAGTTATATGAAGTTTGAAATAAGTCAAAATTACCACATTCTGAGCAGTTTCAAACTATCGCGAATCACATAAATCTATCCAATACAACATAATACGCATGAATCCGTCCTCAAATGCACAGAATTTTGCGTTTCCAGCGATTCATCAGCGCTTTTTCTGGGTCTCGTTGAGAAATTTTTGACTCTGTAAATCTGCTCAGAAGCAAGATTTTGCTTTAAAAGTGCGTTATATGGCAGAATATAGCATCAAATACATCATATTTCGTGTTTTTAGAGTGCTATTTGCAGTTTTACAAACTCTGGAATAAGTCGAAATCACGCTTTTCGGCGTAGATTTTCACAATCAAAAAGTTCATATTCCTATTTAGGACCTCATAATTCGTATGAATTTTTCGAGAAAAACATCATATTTTGTGTTTTCAGAGCGCTATCTGCAGTTATATGAAGTTTGAAATGAGTCAGAATTACCACAATCTGAGCAGTTTCAAAGTATCGCAAATCACATAAATCTATCCAATACAACATAATACGCATGAATCCGTCCTCAAATGCACAAAATTCTGCGTTCCCAGCAAGTTATCAGTCTCGTTGGGGAATTTTTGACTCTGTAAATCTGCTCAGAAGCAAGATTTTGCTTCAAAAGTGCGTCATATGGCAGAATCCAGCACCAAATACATCATATTTCGTGTTTTTAGAGTGCTTTTTGCAGTCTTACAAACTTTGGAATAAGTCAAAATCACGCTTTTCAGCGCAGATTTTCACAATCAAGAAGTTCATATTCCTATTAAGGACCTCATAATTTGTATGAATCTTTCAACAACAACATCATATTTCGTGTTTTCAGAGCGCTATCTGCAGTTATATGAAGTTTGAAATGAGTCAAAATTACCACAATCCGAGCAGTTTCAAAGTATCGCAAATCACATAAATCTATCCAATACAACATAATACGCATGAATCCGTCCTCAAATGCACAAAGTTATCAGTCTCGTTGAGAGATTTTTGACTCTGTAAATCTGCTCAGAAGCAAGATTTTGCTTCAAAAGTGCGTCATATGGCAGAATCCAGCACCAAATACATCATATTTCGTGTTTTTAGAGTGCTTTTTGCAGTCTTACAAATTTTGAAATAAGTCAAAATCATGCTTTTCAGCGCAGATTTTCACAATCAAAAAGTTCATATTCCTATTAAGACCTCATAATATGTATGAATCTATCGACAAAAACATCATATTTCGTGTTTTCAGAGCCCTATCTGCAGTTATATGAAGTTTGAAATAAGTCAAAATTACCACTTTCTGAGCAGTTTCAAAGTATCGCAAATCATATAAATCTATCCAATACAACATAATACGCATGAATCCGTCCTCAAATGCACAAAATTTTGCGTTTCCAGCGAGTTATCAGCGTTTTTTCTGAGTCTCGTTGAGGAATTTTTGACTCTGTAAATCTGCTCAGAAGCAAGATTTTGCTTCAAAAGTGCGTTATATGGCAGAATCTAGCACCAAATACATCATATTTCGTGTTTTTAGAGTGCTATTCGCAGTTTTACAAACTTTGGAATAAGTAGAAATCACGCTTTTCAGCGCAGATTTTCACAATCAAAAAATTCGTATTCCTATTCAGGACCTTATAATATGTATGAATCTATCGACAAAAACATCATATTTCGTGTTTTCAGAGCGCTATCTACAGTTATATGGAGTTTGAAATAAGTCAAAAAACCACATTCTGAACAGTTTCAAAGTATCGCAAATCACATAAATCTATCCAATACAACATAATACGCATGAATCCGTCCTCAAATGCACAGAATTATGCGTTTCCAGCGATTCATCAGCGTTTTTTCTGAATCTCGTTGAGAAATTTTTGACTCTGTAAATCCGCTCAGAAGCAAGATTTTGCTTCAAAAGTGCGTTATATGGCAGAATATAGCACCAAATACATCATATTTCGTGTTTTTAGGGTGCTATTTGCAGTTTTACAAACTTTGGAATAAGTCGAAATCACGCTTTTCCGCGCAGATTTTCACAATCAAAAAGTTCATATTCTCATTCAGGACCTCATAATATGTATGAATCTATCGACAAAAACATCATATTTCGTGTTTTCAGAGCGCTATTTACAGTTATATGAAGTTTGAAATAAGTCAAAAAACCACATTCTGAACAGTTTCAAAGTATCGCAAATCACATAAATCTATCCAATACAACATAATACGCATGAATTCGTCCTCAAATGCACAAAATTTTGCGTTTCCAGCAAATTATCAGCGTTTATTCTGAGTCTCGTTGAGAGATTTTTGGCCCTGTAAATCTGCTCAGAAGCAAGATTTTGGTTCAAAAGTGCGTTATATGGCAGAATCTAGCACCAAATACATCATATTCCGTGTTTTGAGAGTGCTATTTGCAGTTATACAAACTCTGGAATAAGTCAAAATCACGCTTTTTCGTGCAGATTTTCACAATCAAAAAGTTCATATTCCTATCCAGGACCTTATAATATGTATGAATCTATCGACAATAATATCATATTCCGTGTTTTCAGAGCGCTATCTGCAGTTATATGAAGTTTGAAATAAGTTAAACTACCACATTCTGAGCAGTTTCAAAGTATCGCAAATCACATAAATCTATCCAATACAACATAATACGCATGAATCCCT
Organism: Dromius quadrimaculatus; assembly: GCA_963989225.1. Classification (NCBI taxonomy): domain Eukaryota; kingdom Metazoa; phylum Arthropoda; class Insecta; order Coleoptera; family Carabidae; genus Dromius; species Dromius quadrimaculatus. Next base: position 369,603 of record CAXDIG010000298.1, on the reverse strand, counting down.
CCTCAAATGCACAAAATTTTGCGTTTGCAGCGAGTTATCAACGTTTTTTCTGAGTCTCGTTGAGAAATTTTTGACCCTGTAAATCCGCTCAGATGCAAGATTTTGCTTCAAAAATGCGTTATATGGCAGAAACTAGCACCAAATACATCATATTTCGTTTCTTCAGAGTGCTATCCGCAGTTTTACAAACTCTGGAATAAGTCGAGATCACGCGTTTCCGAGCAGATTTTTACAATCAAAAAGTTCATATTCCTATTCAGGACCTGATAATATGTATGAATCTATTGACAAAAACATCATATTTCGTGTTTTTAGAGCGCTATCTGCAGTTATATGAAGTTTGAAATAAGTCAAAATTACCACATTCTGAGCAGTTTCAAAGTATCGCAAATCACATAAATCTATCCAATACAACATAATACGCATGAATCCGTCCTTAAATGCACAGAATTTTGCGTTTCCAGCGATTTATCAGCGTTTTATCTGGGTCTCGATGAGAAATTTTTGACTCTGTAAATCCGCTCAGAAGCAAGAATTTGCTCCAAAAGTGCGTTATATGGCAGAATATAGCACCAAATACATCATATTTCGCGTTTTTGGAGTGCTATTTGCAGTTTTACAAACTTTGGAATAAGTCGAAATCACGCTATTCCGCGCAGATTCTCACAATCAAAAAGTTCATATTCCTATTCAGGACCTCATAATATGTATGAATCTATCGACAAAAACATCATATTTCGTGTTTTTAGAGCGCTATCTGCAGTTATATGAAGTTTGAAAAAAGTTAAAATTACCACATTCTGAGCAGTTTCAAAGTATCGCAAATCACATAAATCCATCCAATACAACATAATACGCATGAATCCGTCCTCAAATGCACAGAATTTTGCGTTTCCAGCGAGTAATCAGCGTTCTTTCTGAGTCTCGTTGAGAAATTTTTGACTCTGTAAATCTGCTCAGAAGCAAGATTTTGCTTCAAAAGTGCGTCATATGGCAGAATTTAGCACCAAATACATCATATTTAGTGTTTCTAGAATGCTATTTGCAGTCTCACAAACTTTGGAATAAGTCAAAATCACGCTTTTCAGCGCAGATTTTCACAATCAAAAAGTTCATATTCCTATTCAGGACCTCATAATATGTATGAATCTATCGACAAAAACATCATATTTCGTGTTTTCAGAGCGCTATCTGCAGTTATATGAAGTTTGAAATAAGTCAAAATTACCACATTCTGTGCAGTTTCAAAGTATCGCAAATCACATAAATCCATCCAATACAACATAATACGCATGAATCCGTCCTCAAATGCACAGAATTTTGCGTTTCCAGCGAGTAATCAGCGTTCTTTCTGAGTCTCGTTGAGAAATTTTTGACTCTGTAAATCTGCTCAGAAGCAAGATTTTGCTTCAAAAGTGCGTCATATGGCAGAATTTAGCACCAAATACATCATATTTAGTGTTTCTAGAATGCTATTTGCAGTCTTACAAACTTTGGAATAAGTCAAAATCACGCTTTTCAGCGCAGATTTTCACAATCAAAAAGTTCATATTCCTATTCAGGACCTCATAATATGTATGAATCTATCGACAAAAACATCATATTTCGTGTTTTCAGAGCGCTATCTGCAGTTATATGAAGTTTGAAATAAGTCAAAATTACCACATTCTGAGCAGTTTCAAAGTATTGCAAATCACATAAATCTATCCAATACAACATAATACGCCTGAATCCGTCCTAAAATGCACAAAATTTGGCGTTCCCAGCAAATTATCAGCGTTTTTTCTGAGTCTCGTTGAGAAATTTTTGACCCTGTGAATCTGCTCAGAAGCAAGATTTTGCTTCAAAAGTGCGTTATATGGCAGAATCTAGCACCAAATACATCATATATCGAGTTTTTAGAGTGCTATTTGCAGTCTTACAAACTTTGGAATAAGTCAAAATCACGCTTTCCAGCGCAGATTTTCACAATCAGAAAGTTCATATTCCTAATCAGGACCTCATAATATGTAAGAATCTATCGACGAAAACATCATATTTCGTGTTTCAGAGCGCTATCTGCAGTTATATGAAGTTTGAAATAAGTCAAAATTACCACATTCTGAGCAGTTTCAAACAATCGCAAATCACAAACATCTATCCAATACAATATAATACGCATGAATCCGTCCTCAAATGCACAGAATCTTTAGTTTCCAGCGATTTATTAGCGTTTTTTCTGAGTCTCGTTGAGAAATTTTTGACTCTGTAAATCTGCTCAGAAGCAAGATTTTGCTTCAAAAGTGCATTATATGGCAGAATCTAGCACCAAAATACATCATATTTCGTGTTTTTAGAGTGCTATTTGCAGTTTTACAAACTTTGGAATAAGTCGAAATCACGCTATTCCGCGCAGATTTTCATAATAAAAAATTCATATTCCTATTCAGGACCTCATAATATGTATGAATCTATCGACAAAAACATCATATCTCGTGTTTTCAGAGCGCTATCTGCAGTTATATGAAGTTTGAAATAAGTCAAAATTACCACATTCTGAGCCGTTTCAAAGTATCGCAAATCATATAAATCTATCCAGTACAACATAATAAGCATGAATCCGTCCTCAAATGCACAAAATTTTGCGTTTCCAGCGAGTTATCAGTCTCGTTGAGGAATTTTTGACTCTGTAAATCTGCTCAGAAGCAAGATTTTGGCTTCAAAAGTGCGCCATTATGGGCAGGAATCCAGCACCAAATACATCATATTTCGTGTTTTTAGAGTGCTATTTGCAGTCTTACAAACTTTGGAATAAGACAAAATCAGGCTTTTTAACGCAGATTTTCACAATCAAAAAGTCCATATTCCTATTCAGGATCTCATAATATGTATGAATCTATCGACAAAAACATCATATTTCGTATTTCAGAGCGCTATCTGCAGTTATATGGAGTTTGAAATAAGTTGAAATTACCACATTCTGATCAGTTTCAAAGTATCGCAAATCACATGAATCTATCCAATACAACATAATACGCATGAATCCGTCCTCAAATGCACAAAATTTCGCGTTTCCAGCGAGTTATCAGCGTTTTTCTGAGTCTCGTTGAGAAATTTTTGACTGTAAATCTGCTCAGAAGTAAGATTTTGCTTCAAAAGTGCGTTATGTGGCAGAATCTAGCACCAAATACATCATATTTTGTGTTTTTAGAGAGCTATTTGCAGTTTTACAAACTTTGGAATGAGTCGAAATCACGCTTTTCCGTGCAGATTTTCACAATCAAAAAGTTTATATTCTTATCCAGGACTTTATAATATGTATGAATCTATCGACAATAACATCATATTTCGTGTTTTCAGAGCGCTATCTGCAGTTATATGAAGTTTGGAATAAGTTGAAATTAACACATTCTGTTCAGTTTCAAAGTATCGCAAATCACATAAATCTATCCAATACAACATAATACGCATGAATCGTCCTTAAATGCACAAAATTTTGCGTTTCCAGCGAGTTATCAGCGTTTTTCTGAGTCTCGTTGAGAAATTTTTGACTCTGTAAATCTGCTCAGAAGTAAGATTTTGCTTCAAAAGTGCGTTATATGGCTGAATCTAGCACCAAATACATCATATTTTGTGTTTTTAGAGAGCTAGCAGTTTTACAAACTTTGGAATAAGTCGAAATCACGCTTTTCCGTGCAGATTTTCACAATCAAAAAGTTTATATTCTTATCCAGGACCTTATAATATGTATGAATCTATCGACAATAACATCATATTTCGTGTTTTCAGAGCGCAATCTGCAGTTATATGAAGTTTGAAATAAGTTGAAATTACCACATTCTGATCAGTTTCAAAGTATCGCAAATCACATAAATCTATCCAATACAACATAATACGCATGAATCCGTCCTCAAATGCACAAAATTTTGCGTTTCCAGCGAGTTATCAGCGTTTTTCTGAGTCTCGTTGAGAGATTTTTGACTCTGTAAATCTGCTCAGAAGTAAGATTTTGCTTCAAAAGTGCGTTATATGGCAGAATCTAGCACCAAATACATCATATTTTGTGTTTTTAGAGAGCTATTTGCAGTTTTACAAACTTTGGAATAAGTCGAAATCACGCTTTTCCGTGCAGATTTTCACAATCAAAAAGTTTATATTCTTATCCAGGACCTTATAATATGTATGAATCTATCGACATAACATCATATTTCGTGTTTTCAGAGCGCTATCTGCAGTTATATGAAGTTTGAAATAAGTTGAAATTACCACATTCTGATCAGTTTCAAAGTATCGCAAATCACATAAATCTATCCAATACAACATAATACGCATGAATCCGTCCTCAAATGCACAAAATTTTGCGTTTCCAGCGAGTTATCAGCGTTTTTCTGAGTCTCGTTGAGAAATTTTTGAGTCTGTAAATCTGCTCAGAAGCAAGAATTTGCTTCAACAGTGCGTTATATGGCAGAATCTAGCACCAAATACATCATATATCGAGTTTTTAGAGTGCTATTTGCAGTCTTACAAACTTTGGAATAAGTCAAAATCACGCTTTTCAGCGCAGATTTTCACAATCAGAAAGTTCATATTCCTATTCAAGACCTCATAATGTGTATAAATCTATCGACGAAAACATCATATTTCGTGTTTTCAGAGCGCTATCTGCAGTTATATGAAGTTTGAAATAAGTCAAAATTACCACATTCTGAGCAGTTTCAAACTATCGCAAATCACATACATCTATCCTATACAATATAATACGCATGAATCCGTCCTCAAATGCACAGAATCTTTAGTTTCCAGCGATTTATTAGCGTTTTTTCTGAGTCTTGTTGAGAAATCTCTGACTCTGTAAATCTGCTCAGAAGCAAGATTTGTTTCAAAAGTGCATTATATGGCAGAATCTAGCACCAAATACATCATATTTCGTGTTTTTAGAGTGCTATTTGCAGTTTTACAAACTTTGGAACAAGTCGGATTCACGCTATTCCGCGCATATTTTCATAATCAAAAAGTTCATATTCCTATTCAGGACCTCATAATATGTATTGATCTATCGACAAAAACATCATATTCCGTGTTTTCAGAGCGCTATCTGCAGTTATATGAAGTTTGGAATAAGTCAAAATTACCACATTCTGAGCAGTTTCAAAGTATCGCAAATCATATAAATCTATCCAATACAACATAATACGCATGTATCTGTCCTCAAATGCACCAAATTTTGCGTTTCCAGCGAGTTATCAGCGTTTTTTTTTGAGTCTCGTTGAGGAATTTTTGACTCTGTAAATCTGCTCAGATGCAAGATTTTGCTTCTAAAGTGGGTTATATGGCAGAATCTAGCACCAAATACATTTTATTTCGTGTTTTGAGAGTGCTATTTGCAGTTTTACAAACTTTGGAATAAGTCGAAATCACGCTTTTCAGCGCAGATTTTTCACAATTAAAAAGTTCATATTCTTATTCAGGACCTCATAATATGTATGAATCTATCGACAAAAACATCATATTTCGTGTTTTTAGAGCGCTATCTGCAGTTATATGAAGTTTGAAATGAGTCAAAATTACCACATTCTGAGCGGTTTCAAAGTATCGCAAATCACATAAATCTATCCAATACAACATAATACGCATGAATCCGTCCTCAAATGCACAAAATTTGGTGTTTCCAGCAAATTATCAGCGTTTTTTCTGAGTCTCGTTGAGAAATTTTTGACCCTGTAAATCTGCTCAGAAGCAAGATTTTGCTTTAAAAGTGCGTTATATGGCAGAATCTAGCACCAAATACATCATATTTTGTGTTTTTAGAGAGCTATTTGCAGTTTTGAAAACTTTATAATAAGTCTAAATCACGCTTTTCCGTGCAGATTTTCACAATCAAAAAGTTTATATTCCTATCCAGGACCTTATAATATGTATGAATCTATCGACAATAACATCATATTTCGTGTTCTCAGAGCGCTATCTGCAGTTATATGGAGTTTGAAATAAGTTGAAATTACCACATTCTGATCAGTTTCAAAGTATCGCAAATCACATAAATCTATCCAATACAACATAATACGCATGAATCCGTCCTCAAATGCACAAAATTTTGGGTTTCCAGCGAGTTATCAGCGTTTTTCTGAGTCTCGTTGAGAAATCTTTGACTCTGTAAATCTGCTCAGAAGGAAGATTTTGCTTCAAAAGTGCGTTAGATGGCAGAATCTAGCACCAAATACATCATATTCCGTGTTTTCAGAGTGCCATTTGCAGATTTACAAACTTTGGAATAAGTCGAAATCACGCTTTTTCCGCGCAGATTTTCACAATCAAAAGTTCATATTCCTATTTAGGACCTCATAATTTGTATGAATCTTTCGACAAAACATCATATTTCGAGTTTTCAGAGCGCTATCTGCAGTTATATGAAGTTTGAAATGAGTCAAAATTACCACATTCTGAGCAGTTTCAAAGTATCGCAAATCACATAAATCTATCCAATACAACATAATACGCATGAATCCGTCTTCAAATGCACAAAGTTTTGCGTTCCCAGCGAGTTATCAGTCTCGTTGAGAAATTTTTGACTCTGTAAATCTGCTCAGAAGTAAGATTTCGCTTCAAAAGTGCGCCATATGGCAGAATCCAGCACCAAATACATCATATTTCGTGTTTTTAGAGTGCTATTTGCAGTCTTTCAAACTTTGGAATAAGTCAAAATCACGCTTTTCAGCGCAGATTTTCACAATCAAAAAGTTCATATTCTTATTCAGGACCTCATAATATGTATGAATCTATCGACAAAAACATCATATTTCGTGTTTTTAGAGCGCTATCTACAGTTATATGAAGTTTGAAATAAGTCCTAATTACCACATTCTGAACAGTTTCAAAGTATCGCAAATCACATAAATCTATCCAATACAACATAATACGCATGAATCCGTCCTCAAATGCACAAAATTTGGCGTTTCCCAGCAAATTATCAGCGTTTTTTCTGAGTCTCGTTGAGAAATTTTTGACCCTGTAAATCTGCTCAGAAGCAAGATTTTGCTTCAAAAGTGCGTTATATGGCAGAATCTAGCACCAAATACATCATATTTCGTGTTTTTAGAGTGCTATTTGCAGTTTTACAAACTTTGGAATAAGTTGAAATCACGCTTTTCCGCGCAGATATTCACAATCAAAAAGTTCATATTCTCATTCAGGGCCTCATAATATGTATGAATCTATCGACAAAAACATCATATTCAGTGTTTTCAGAGCGCTATCTGCAGTTATATGAAGTTTGAAATAAGTCAAAATTACCACATTCTGAGCAGTTTCAAACTATCGCAAATCACATAAATCTATCCAATACAACATAATACGCCTGAATCCGTCCTCGAATGCACAAAATTCTGCGTTTCCAGCGAGTTATCAGCGTTTTTCTGAGTCTCGTTGAGTTATTTTTGACTCTGTTAATCTGCTTAGAAGCAAGATTTTGCTTCAAAAGTGCGTTATATGGCAGAATCTAGCACCAAATACATCATATATCGAGTTTTTAGAGTGCTATTTGCAGTCTTACAAACTTTGGAATGAGTCAAAATCACGCTTTTCAGCGCAGATTTCCACAATCAGAAAGTTCATATTCCTATTCAGGACCTCATAATATGTATGAATCTATCGACGAAAACATCATATTTCGTGTTTTCAGAGCGCTATCTGCAGTTATATGAAGTTTGAAATAAGTCAAAATTACCACATTCTGAGCAGTTTCAAACTATCGCAAATCACATACATCTATCCAATACAATATAATACGCATGAATCCGTCCTCAAATGCACAGAAATTTCTAGTTTCCAGCGATTTATTAGCGTTTTTTCTGAGTCTCGTTGAGAAATTTTTGATTCTGTAAATCTGCTCAGAAGCAAGATTTTGCTTCAAAAGTGCATTATATGGCAGAATCTAGCACCAAATACATCATATTTCGTGTTTCTAGAGTGCCATTTGCAGTTTTACTAACTTTGGAATGAGTCGTAATCACGCTTTTCAGCGCAGATTTTCACAATCAAAAAGTTCATATTCTTATTCAGGACCTCATAGTATGTATGAATCTATCGACAAAAACATCATATTTCGTGTTTTTAGAGCGCTATCTGCAGTTATATGAAGTTTGAAATAAGTCAAAATTACCACATTCTGAGCAGTTTCAAAGTATCGCAAATCACATAAATCTATCCAATACAACATAATACGCATGAATCCGTCCTCAAATGCACAAAATTTGGCGTTTCCAGCAAATTATCAGCGTTTTTTCTGAGTCTCGTTGAGAAATTTTTGACCCTGTAAATCTGCTCAGAAGCAAGATTTTGCTTCAAAAGTGCGTTATATGGCAGAATCTAGCACCAAATACATCATATTTTGTGTTTTTAGAGAGCTATTTGCAGTTTTACAAACTTTATAATAAGTCTAAATCACGCTTTTCCGTGCAGATTTTCACAATCAAAAAGTTTATATTCCTATCCAGGACCTTATAATATGTATGAATCTATCGACAATAACATCATATTTCGTGTTTTCAGAGCGCTATCTGCAGTTATATGGAGTTTGAAATAAGTTGAAATTACCACATTCTGATCAGTTTCAAAGTATCGCAAATCACATAAATCTATCCAATACAACATAATACGCATGAATCCGTCCTCAAATGCACAAAATTTTGCGTTTCCAGCGAGTTATCAGCGTTTTTCTGAGTCTCGTCGAGTGATTTTTGACTCTGTTAATCTGCTTAGAAGCAAGATTTTGCTTCAAAAGTGCGTTATATGGCAGAATCTAGCACCAAATACATCATATATCAAGTTTTTAGAGTGCTATTCGCAGTCTTACAAACTTTGGAATAAGTCAAAATCACGCTTTTCAGCGCAGATTTTTCACAATCAGAAAGTTCATATTCCTATCCAGGACCTCATAATATGTATGAATCTATCGACGAAAACATCATATTTCGTGTTTTCAGAGCGCTATCTGCAGTTATATGAAGTTTGAAATAAGTCAAAATTACCACATTCTGAGCAGTTTCAAACTATCGCAAATCACATACATCTATCCAATACAATATAATACGCATTAATCCGCCCTCAGATGCACAGAATCTTTAGTTTCTAGAGATTTATTAGCGTTATTTCTGAGTCTCGTTGAGAAATTTTTGACTCTGTAAATCTGCTCAGAAGCAAGATTTGCTTCAAAAGTGCATTATATGGCAGAATCTAGCACCAAATACATCATATTTCGTGTTTCTAGAGTGCTATTTGCAGTTTTACAAACTTTGGAATGAGTCGAAATCACGCTATTCCGCGCAGATTTTCATAATCAAAAAGTTCATATTCCTATTCAGGACCTCATAATATGTATGAATCTATCAACAAAAAACATCATATTCGTGTTTTCAGAGCGCTATCTGCAGTTATATGAAGTTTGAAATAAGTCAAAATTACCACATTCTGAACAGTTTCAAAGTATCGCAAATCATATAAATCTATCCAATACAACATAATACGCATGAATCCGTCCCCAAATGCACAAAAATTTTGCGTTTCCAGCAAGTTATCAGCGTTTTTTCTGAGTCTCGTTGAAAAATTTTTGACTCTGAAAATATGCTCAGAAGCAAGATTTTGCTTCAAAAGTGCATTATATTGCAGAATCTAGCACCGAATACATCATATTTTGGGTTTTTAGAGTGCTATTTGCAATATTCCAAACTTTGGAATAAGTCGAAACCACGCTATTCCGCGCAAATTTTCACAATCAAAAAGTTCATATTCCTGTTCAGGACCTCATAATATATATGAATCTATCGACAAAAACATCATATTTCGTGTTTTCGGAGCGCTATCTGCAGTTATATGAAGTTTTAAATAAGTCAAAATTACCACATTCTGAGGGGTTTCAAAGTATCGCAAATCATATAAATCTATCCAATAAAACATGATACGCATGAATCCGTCCTCAAATGCACAAAATTTTGCGTTTCCAGCGAGTTATCAGCGTTTTTTCTGAGTCTCGTTGAGGAATTTTTGACGCTGTAAATCTGCTCAGATTCAAGATTTTGCTTCAAAAGTGCGTTATATGGCAAATACATTATATTTCGTGTTTTTTAGAGTGTTATTTGCAGTTTTACAAACTTTGGAATATGTCAAAATCACGCTTTTCAGCGCAGATTTTCACAATCAGAAAGTTCATATTCCTATTCAGGACCTCATAATATGTATGAATCTATCGACGAAAACATCATATTTTGTGTTTTCAGAGCGCTATCTGCAGTTATATGAAGTTTGAAATAAGTCAAAATTACCACATTCTGAGCAGTTTCAAACTATCGCAAATCACATACATCTATCCAATACAATATAATACGCATGAATCCGTCCTCAAATGCACAGAATCTTTAGTTTCCAGCGATTTATTAGCGTTTTTTCTGAGTCTCGTTGAGAAATTTTTGACTCTGTAAATTTGCTCAGAAGCAAGATTTTGCTTCAAAAGTGCATTATATGGCAGAATCTAGCACCAAATACATCATATTTCGTGTTTTTAGAGTGCTATTTGCAGTTTTACAATCTTTGGAATAAGTCGAAATCACGCTATTCCGCGCAGATTGTCATAATCAAAAAGTTCATATTCCTATTCAGGACCTCATAATATGTATGAATCTATCGACTAAAACATCATATTTCGTGTTTTCAGGACGCTATCTGCAGTTATATGAAGTTTGAAATAAGTCAAAATTACCACATTCTGAGCAGTTTTAAAGTATCGCAAATCATATAAATCTATCCAATACAACATAATACGCATGAATTCGTCCTCAAATGCACAAAATTTTGCGTTTCCAGCGAGTTATCAGCGTTTTTTCTGAGTCTCGTTGAGGAATTTTGACTCTGTAAATCTGCTCAGAAGCAAGATTTTGCTTCAAAAGTGGGTTATATGGCAGAATCTAGCACCAAATACATTATATTTCGTGTTTTTAGAGTGCTATTTGCAGTTTTACAAACTTTGGAATAAGTCGAAATCACGCTTTTCAGCGCAGATTTTCACAATTAAAAAGTTCATATTCTTATTCAGGACCTCATAATATGTATGAATCTATCGACAAAAACATCATATTCCGTGTTTTTAGAGCGCTATCTACAGTTATATGAAGTTTGAAATAAGTCAAAATTACCACATTCTGAACAGTTTCAGAGTATCGCAAATCACATAAATCTATCCAATACAACATAATACGCATGAATCCGTCCCCAAATGCACAAAATTTGGCGTTTCCAGCAAATTATCAGCGTTTTTTCTGAGTCTCGTTGAGAGATTTTTGACCCTGTAAATCTGCTCAGAAGCAAGATTTTGCTTCAAAAGTGCGTTATATGGCAGAATCTAGCACCAAATACATCATATTTCGTGTTTTTGAGTGCTATTTGCAGTTTTACAAACTTTGGAATAAGTCGAAATCACGCTTTTCCGCTTAGATTTTCACAATCAAAAAGTTCATATTCCTATTCAGGACCTCATAATATGTATGAATCCAACGACAAAAACATCATATTTCGTGTTTCCAGAGCGCTATCTGCAGTTATATAAAGTTTGAAATAAGTCCAAATTACCACATTCTGAGCAGTTTCAAAGTATCGCAAATCAATAAATCTATCCAATACAACATAATACGCATGAATCCGTCCTCAAATGCACAAAATTTTGCGTTTCCAGCGACTTATCAGCGTTTTTCTGAGTCTCGTTGAGAAATTTTTGACTGTGTAAATCTGCTCAGAAGTAAGATTTTGCTTCAAAAGTGCGTTATATGGCAGAATCAAGCACCAAATACATCATATTCCGTGTTTTCAGAGTGCTATTTGCAGATTCACAAACTTGGAATATGGCAGAATCAAGCACCAAATACATCATATTCCGTGTTTTCAGAGTGCTATTTGCAGATTCACAAACTTTGGAATAAGTCGGAATCACGCTTTTCAGCGCAGATTCTCACAATCAAAAAAGTTCATATTTCTATTCAGGACCCTCATAATATGTATGAATCTATCGACAAAAACATCATATTCCGTGTTTTCAGAGCGCTATCTACAGTTATATGGAGTTTGAAATAAGTTAAAATTACCACATTCTGAGCAGTTTCAAAGTATCGCAAATCACATAAATCTATCCAATACAACATAATACGCATGAGCCCGTCCTTAAATGCACAAAATTTGGCGTTTCCCAGCAAATTATCAGCGTTTTTTTCTGAGTCTCGTTGAGAAATTTTTGACCTTGTAAATCTGCTCAGAAGCAACATTTTGCTTCAAAAGTGCGTTATATGGCAAAATCTAGACACCAAATTACATCATATTTCGTGTTTTTAGAGTGCTATTTGCAGATTTTACAAACTTTGGAATAAGTCGAAATCACGCTTTTTCCGCGCAGATTTTCACAATCAAAAAGTTCATATTCCTATTCAGGACCTCATAATATGTATAAATCTATCGACAGAAACATCATATTCAGTGTTTTCAGAGCGCTATCTGCAGTTATATGAAGTTGAAATAAGTCAAAATTACCACATTCTGAGCAGTTTCAAAGTATCGCAAATCACATAAATCTATTCAATACAACATAATAACGCATGAATCCGTCCTCGAATGCACAAAATTCTGCGTTTCCCAGCGAGTTATCAGCGTTTTTTCTGAGTCTCGTTGAGTGATTTTTGACTCTGTTAATACTGCTTAGAAGCAAGATTTTGCTTCAAAAGTGCGTTATATGGCAGAATCTAGCACCAAATACATCATATATCGAGTTTTTAGAGTGCTATTTGCAGTCTACAAACTTTGGAATGAGTCAAAATCACGCTTTTCAGCGCAGATTTTCACAATCAGAAAGTTCATATGCCTATTCAGGACCTCATAATATGTATGAATCCAACGACAAAAAACATCATATTTCGTGTTTCTAGAGCGCTATCTGCAGTTATATAAAGTTTGAAATAAGTCCAAATTACCCACATTCTGAGCAGTTTCAAAGTATCGCAAATCAAATAAATCTATCCAATACAACATAATACGCATGAATCCGTCCTCAAATGCACAAAATTTTGCGTTTCCCAGCGACTTATCAGCGTTTTTTCTGAGTCTCGTTGAGAAATTTTTGACTGTGGTAAATCTGCTCAGAAGTAAGATTTTGCTTCAAAAGTGCGTTATATGGCAGAATCAAGCACCAAATACATCATATTCCGTGTTTTCAGAGTGCTATTTGCAGATTCACAAACTTTGGAATAAGTCGGAATCACGCTTTTCAGCGCAGATTCTCACAATCAAAAAGTTCATATTTCTATTCAGGACCTCATAATATGTATGAATCTATCGACAAAAACATCGTATTCCCGTGTTTTCAGAGCGCTATCTACAGTTATATGGAGTTTGAAATAAGTTAAAATTACCACATTCTGAGCAGTTTCAAAGTATCGCAAATCACATAAATCTATCCAATACAACATAATACGCATGAGCCCGTCCTTAAATGCACAAATTTGGCGTTTCCAGCAAATTATCAGCGTTTTTTCTGAGTCCTCGTTGTGAAATTTTTGACCTTGTAAATCTGCTCAGAAGCAACATTTTGCTTCAAAAGTGCGTTATATGGCAGGAATCTAGCACCAAATACATCATATTTCGTGTTTTTAGAGTGCTATTTGCAGATTTACAAACTTTGGAATAAGTCGAAATCACGCTTTTTTCCGCGCAGATTTTCACAATCAAAAAGTTCATATTCCTATTCAGGACCTCATAATATGTATGAATCTATCGACAGAAAACATCATATTCAGTGTTTTCAGAGCGCTATCTGCAGTTATATGAAGTTTGAAATAAGTCCAAAATTACCACATTCTGAGCGGTTTCAAAGTATCGCGAATCACATAAATCTATTCAATACAACATAATACGCATGAATCCGTCCCTCAAATGCACAAAATTCTGCGTTTCCAGCGAGTTATCAGCGTTTTTCTGAGTCTCGTTGAGTGATTTTTGACTCTGTTAATCTGCTTAGAAGCAAGATTTTGCTTCAAAAGTGCGTTATATGGCAGAATCCTAGCACCAAATACATCATATATCGAGTTTTTAGAGTGCTATTTGCAGTCTTACAAACTTTGGAGTAAGTCAAAATCACGCTTTTTCCAGCGCAGATTTTCACAATCAGAAAGTTCATATGCCTATTCAGGACCTCATAATATGTATGAATCTATCGACAAAAAACATCATATTCCGGTGTTTTCAGAGCGCTATCTGCAGTTATATGAAGTTTGAAACTGCGTCAGTCGCAAATCACATACATCTATCCAATACAATATAATACGCATGAATCCGTCCTCAAATGCACAGAATCTTTAGTTTCCAGCGATTTATCAGCGTTCTTTCTGAGTCTCGTTGAGAGATTTTTGACCCTGTAAATCTGCTCAGAAGCAAGATTTTTGTTTCAAAAGTACGTTATATGGCAGAATCTAGCACCAAATACATCATATTTTGTGTTTTTAGACAGCTATTTGCAGTTTGACAAACTTTGGAAAAAGTCTTTTCACAATCAAAAAGTTCATATTCCTATCCAGGACCTTATAATATGTATGAATCTATCGACAATAACATCATATTTCGTGTTTTCAGAGCGCTATCTGCAGTTATATGGAGTCTTAAATAAGTTGAAATTACCACATTCTGATCAGTTTCAAAGTATCGTGAATCACATAAATCTATCCAATACAACATAATACGCATGAATCCGTCCTCAAATGAACAAAATTTTGCGTTTCCAGCGAGTCTTCAGCGTTTTCCTGAGTCTCGTTGAGAAATTTTTGACTCTGTAAATCTGCTCAGAAGTAAGATTTCGCTTCAAAAGTGCGTTATATGGCAGAATCTAGCACCAAATACATCATATTTTGTGTTTTTAGAGAGCTATTTGCAGTTTTTACAAACTTTGGAATAAGTCGAAATCACGCTTTTCCGTGCAGATTTTCACAATCAAAAAGTTCATATTCTTATCCAGGACCTTATAATATGTATGAATCTATCGACAATAACATCATATTTCGTGTTTTTAGAGCGCTATCTGCAGTTATATGAAGTTTGAAATAAGTTGAAATTACCACATTCTGATCAGTTTCAAAGTATCGCAAATCACATAAATCTATCCAATACAACATAATACGCATGAATCCGTCCTCAAATGCACAAAATTTTAGGTTTCTAGCGAGTTATCAGCGTTTTTCTGAGTCTCGTTGAGAAATTTTTGACTCTGTAAAATCTGCTCAGAAGCAAGATTTTGCTTCAAAAGTGCAGAATCTAGCACCAAATACATCATATTCCGTGTTTTCAGAGTGCCATTTGCAGTTTTACAAAACTTTGGAATAAGTCGAAATCACGCTTTTCCGCGCAGATTTTCACAATCAAAAGTTCATTATCCTATTTGGGACCTTCATAATTTTTATGAATCTTTCGACAAAAACATCATATTTCGTGTTTTCAGAGCGCTATCTGCAGTCATATGAAGTTTGAAATGAGTCAAAACTACCACATTCTGAGCAGTTTCAAAGTATCGCAAATCACATAAATCTATCCAATACAACATAATACGCATGAATCCGTCTTCAAATGCACAAAAATTTGCGTTTCCAGTGAGTTATCAGTCTCGTTGAGAAATTTTTGACTCTGTAAATCTGCTCAGAAGCAAGATTTTGCTCCAAAAGTGCGCCATATGGCAGAATCCAGCACCAAATACATCATATTTCGTGTTTTTAGAGTGCTATTTGCAGTCTTACAAACTTTGGAATAAGTCAAAATCACGCTTTTTAGCGCAGATTTTCACAATCAAAAAGTCCATATTCCTATTCAATATCTCATAATATGTATGAATCTATCGACAAAAACATCATATTTCGTGTTTTCAGAGCGCTATCTGCAGTTATATGAAGTTTGAAATAAGTCAGAATTACCACATTCTGAGCAGTTCCAAAGTATCGCAAATCAAATAAATCTATCGAATACAACATAATACGCATGACTCCGACCTCAAATTAACAAAATTTTGCGTTTCCAGCGAGTCTTCAGCGTTTTTCTGAGTCTCGTTGAGAAATTTTTGACTCTGTAAATCTGCTCAGAAGTAAGATTTCGCTTCAAAAGTGCGTTATATGGCAGAATCTAGCACCAAATACATCATATTTTGTGTTTTTAGAGAGCTATTTGCAGTTTTACAAACTTTGGAATAAGTCGAAATCACGCTTTTTCGTGCAGATTTTTCACAATCAAAAAGTTTTATATCTTATCCAGGACCTTATAATATGTATGAATCTATCGACAATAACATCATATTTCGTGTTTTTAGAGCGCTATCTGCAGTTATATGAAGTTTGAAATAAGTTGAAATTACCACATTCTGATCAGTTTCAAAGTATCGCAAATCACATAGATCTATCCAATACAACATAATACGCATGAATCCGTCCTCAAATGCACAAAATTTTAGGTTTCTAGCGCGTTATCAGCGTTTTTTCTGAGTCTCGTTGAGAAATTTTTGACTCTGTAAATCTGCTCAGAAGCAAGATTTTGCTTCAAAAGTGCAGAATCTAGCACCAAATACATCATATTCCGTGTTTTCAGAGTGCCATTTGCAGTTTTACAAACTTTGGAATAAGTCGAAATCACGCTTTTCCGCGCAGATTTTCACAATCAAAAGTTCATTATCCTATTTGGGACCTCATAATTTGTATGAATCTTTCGACAAAAACATCATATTTCGTGTTTTCAGAGCGCTATCTGCAGTCATATGAAGTTTGAAATGAGTCAAAATTACCACATTCTGAGCAGTTTCAAAGTATCGCAAATCACATAAATCTACCAATACAACATAATACGCATGAATCCGTCTTCAAATGCACAAAAATTTGCGTTTCAGTGAGTTATCAGTCTCGTTGAGAAATTTTTGACTCTGTAAATCTGCTCAGAAGCAAGATTTTGCTCCAAAAGTGCGCCATATGGCAGAATCCAGCACCAAATACATCATATTTCGTGTTTTTAGAGTGCTATTTGCAGTCTTACAAACTTTGGAATAAGTCAAAATCACGCTTTTAAGCGCAGATTTTCACAACAAAAAAGTCCATATTCCTATTCAGGATCTCATAATATGTATGAATCTATCGACAAAAACATCATATTTCGTGTTTTCAGAGCGCTATCTGCAGTTATATGAAGTTTGAAATAAGTCAGAATTACCACATTCTGAGCAGTTCCAAAGTATCGCAAATCAAATAAATCTATCCAATACAACATAATACGCATGGACTCCGTCTTCAGATGCACAAAATTTTGCGTTTCCAGCGACTTATCAGAGTTTTTTCTGAGTCTCGTTGGAAAATTTTTGACCCAGTTAATCTGCTTAGAATCAAGATTTTGCTTCAAACGTGCGTTATATGGCAGAATTCAGTTCCAAAAACATCATATTTTGTGTCTTTAGAGTGCTATGTGCAGTTTTACAGACTTAGGAATAAGTCAGAATCACGCTTTTCCGCGCAGATTTTCACAATCAAAAAGTTCATATTCCTATTCAGGACCTCATAATATATTTGAATCTATCGACAAAAACATCATATTTCGTGTTTATAGAGCGGTATCTACAGTTATATGAAGTTAGAAATAAGTCAAAGTTACCACATTCTGAACAGTTTCATAGTATCGCAAATCACATAAATCTATCCAATACAACATGATACGCATGAATCCGTCCTCAAATGCACAAAATTTTGCGTTTCCAGCGAGTTATCCGCGTTTTTTCTGAGTCTCGTTGAGTAATTTTTGACTCTGTGAATCTGCTTAGAAGCAAGATTTTGCTTCAAAAGTGCGTTATATGGCAGAATCTAGCACCAAATACATCATATATCGAGTTTTTAGAGTGCTATTCGCAGTCTTACAAACTTTGGAATAAGTCAAAATCACGTTTTCCAGCGCAGATTTTCACAATCAGAAAGTTCATATTCCTATCCAGGACCTTATAAATATGTATGAATCTATCGACGAAAACATCATATTTTGTGTTTTCAGAGCGCTATCTGCAGTTATATGAAGTTTGAAATAAGTCAAAATTACAACATTCTGAACAGTTTCAAACTATCGCAAATCACATACATCTATCCAATACAATATAATACGCATGAATCCGTCCTTAAATGCACAGAATCTTTAGTTTCCAGAGATTTATTAGCGTTTTTTCTGAGTCTCGTTGAGGAATTTTTGACTCTGTAAATCTGCTCAGAAGCAGGATTTTGCTTCAAAAGTGCGTTATATGGCAGAATATAGCACCAAATACATCATATTTTGTGTTTTTAGAGAGCTATTTGCAGTTTTACAAACTTTGGAATAAGTCGGAATCACGCTTTTCCGTGCAGATTTTTCACAATCAGAAAGTTTATATTTCTATCCAGGACCTTATAATATGTATGAATCTATCGACAATAACATCATATTTCGTGTTTTCAGAGCGCTATCTGCAGTTATATGAAGTTTGAAATAAGTTGAAATTACCACATTCTGATCAGTTTTCAAAGTATCGCAAATCACATAAATCTATCCAATACAACATAATACGCATGAATCCGTTCTCAAATGCAAAAAATTTGCGTTTCCGGCGAGTTATCAGCGTTTTCCTGAGTCTCGTTGAGAAATTTTTGACTCTGTAAATCTGCTCAGAAGCAAGATTTTGCTTCAAAAGTGCGTTAGATGGCAGAATCTAGCACCAAATACATCATATTCTGTGTTTTTTGAAGTGCCATTTGCAGTTTTACAAACTTTGGAATAAGGCGAAACCACGCTTTACCGCGCAGATTTTCACAATCAAAAAGTTCATATTTCTATTCAGGACCTCATAATATGTATGAATCTATCGACAAAAAACATCATATATCGTGTTTTTCAGAGCGCTATCTGCAGTTATATGAAGTTTGAAATAAGTCAAAATTACCCACATTCTGGGCAGTTTCAAAGTATCGCAAATCACATAAATCTATCCAATACAACATAGTACGCATGAATCCGTCCTCGAATGCACAGAATTTTTCGTTTCCAGTGGGTTATCAGCGTTTTATCTGAGTCTCGTTGAGAAATTTCTGACTCTGTTAATCTGCTCAGAAGCAAGATTCTACTTCAAAAGTGCGTTATATGGCAGAATCTAGCAACAAATACATCATATTTCGTGTTTTTTGAGTGCTATTTGCAGTTTTACAAACTTTGGAATAAGTCGGAATCACGCTTTTCCGCGCAGATTTTCACAATCAAAAAGTTCATATTCCTATTCAGGACCTCATAATATGTATGAATCTATCGACAAAAACAACATATTCGTGTTTTCAGAGCGGTATCTACAGTTTTATGAAGTTTGAAATAAGTCAAAGTTACCACATTCTGAACAGTTTCAAAGTATCGCAAATCACATAAATCTATCCAATACAACATGATACGCATGAATCCGTCCTCAAATGCACAAAATTCTGCGTTTCCAGCGAGTTATCAGCGTTCTTTCTGAGTCTCGTTGAGTAATTTTTGACTCTGTGAATCTGCTTAGAAGCAAGATTTTGCTTCAAAAGTGCGTTATATGGCAGAATCTAGCACCAAATACATTATATTCCGTGTTTTTCAAGTGCCATTTGCAGTTCTACAAACTTTGGAATAAGTCGGAAACACGCTTTCCCGCGCAAATTTTCACAATCAAAAAGTTCATATTCCTATTCAGGAACTCATAATATGTATGAATCTATCGTCAAAAACATCATATTCCGTGTTTTAAGAGCGCTATCTGCAGTTATATGAAGTTTGAAATAAGTCAAAATTACCACATTCTGAGCAGTTCCAAAGTATCGCAAATCACATAAATCTATCCAATACAACATAATACGCATGAATCCGTCCTCAAATGCACAAAATTCTGCATTTTCGGCGAGTTATCAATGTTTTTCCTGAGTCTCGTTGAGAAATTCTTGACTCTGTAAATCCGCTCAGAAGCAAGATTTTGCTTCAAAATTGCGTTATATGGCAAAATCTAGCACCAAATACATAATATTTCGTGATTTTAGAGTGCTTTTTGCAGTTTTACAAACTTTGGAATAAGTCGAAATCACGCTTTCCGCGCAGATTTTCATAATCAAAAAGTTCATATTCCTATTTAGGACCTCATAATATGTCTAATCTATCGACAAAAACATCATATTTTGTGTTTTCAGAGCGCTATCTGCAGTTATATGAAGTTTGGAATAAGTCAGAATTACCACATTCTGAGCAGTTTCAAAGTATCGCAAATCACATAGATCCATCCAATGCAACATAATACGCATAAATCCGTCCTCAAATGCTCAAAGTTTTGCGTTTCCAGCGAGTTATCAGCGTTTTTTCTGAGTCTCGTCAAGAAATTTTTGACCCTGTAAATCTGCTCAGAAGCAAGATTTGCTTCAAAAGTGCGTTATATGGCAAAATCTAGCACCAAATACATCATATTTCGTGTTTTTAGAGTGCTATTTGCAGTTTTACAAACTTTGGAATAAGTCGAAATCACGCTTTACCGCTCAGATTTTCACAATCAAAAAGTTCATATTCCTATTCAGGACCTCATAATATGTATGAATCCAACGACAAAAACATCATATTTCGTGTTTCCAGAGCGCTATCTGCAGTTATATAAAGTTTGAAATAAGTCCAAATTACCACATTCTGAGCAGTTTCAAAGTATCGCAAATCAAATAAATCTATCCAATACAACATAATACGCATGAATCCGTCCTCAAATGCACAAAATTTGCGTTTCCAGCGACTTATCAGCGTTTTTTCTGAGTCTCGTTGAGAAATTTTTGGCTCTGTAAATCTGCTCAGAAGCAATATTTTGCTTCGAAAGTGCGTTATAAGGCAGAATCTAGCACCAAATACATCATATTTCGTGTTTTTAGAGTGCTATTTGCAGTTTTACAATTTTGGAATAAGTCGAAATCACGCTTTTCCGCGCAGATTTTCACAACCAAAAAGTTCATATTCCCATTCAGGACCTCATAATATGTATAAATCTATCGACAAAACCGTCAATTTCGTGTTTTCAGAGCGCTATCTGCAGTCATATGACGTTTGAAATTAGTCGAAATTACCACATTCTGAGCAGTTTCAAAGTATCGCAAATCACATAAATCTATCCAATCCAACATAATACGCATGGTTCCGTCCTTACATGCACATAATTCTGAGTTTCCAGCGAGTTATCAGCGTTTCTTCTGAGTCTCGTTGAGAAATTTTGACTCTGTAAATCTTGCTCAGAAGCAAGATTTTGTTTCAAACGTGCGTTATATGGCAAAATCTATCACCAATACATCATATTTCGTGTTTTTAGAGTGCTATTTGCAGTTCTACAAACTTTGGAATAAGTCGAAATCACGCTTTTCCCGGCAGATTTTCACAATCAAAAAGATCATAATCCTATTCAGGACCTGATAATATGTATGAATCTATCGACAAAAACATCATATTCCGTGTTTTCAGAGCGCTATCTGCAGTTATATGAAGTTTGAAATAAGTCAAAATTACCACATTCTGAGCAGTTTCAAAGTATCGCAAATCACATAAATCTATCCAATACAACATAATACGCATGAATCCGTCCTCAAATGCACAAAATTTTGCGTTTCCAGCGAGTTATCAGCGTTTTTTTTTAGTCTCGTTGAGAAATTTTTGACTGTAAGACTGCTCAGAAGCAAGATGTTGCTTCAAAAGTGCGATGTATGGCAGAATCTAGCACCAAATACATAATATTTCGTGGTTTTAGAGTGCTATTTGCAGTTTTACTAACTCTGGAATAAGTCGAAATCACGCTTTTCAGCGCAGATTTTCACAATCAAAAATTTCATATTCCTATTCAGGACCTGATAATATGTATGAATCTATTGACAAAAACATCATATTCCGTGTTTTCAGAGCGCTATCTGCAGTTATATGAAGTTTGAAATAAGTCAAAAATTACACATTCTGAGCAGTTTCAAAGTATCAAAAATCACATAAATCTATCCAATACAACGTAATACGCATGAATCCGTCTCGAATGCACAAAATTGGCGTTTCCAGCGAGTTATCAGCGTTCTCTCTGAGTCTCGTTGAGAAATTTTTGACCCTGTGAATCTGCTCAGAAGCAAGATTTTGCTTCAAAAGTGCGTTATATGGCAGAATCTAGCTCCAAATACATCATATTTTGTGTTTTTTAGAGTGCTTTCTGCAGTTTTACAATCTTTGGATTAAGTCGAAATCACGCTTTTCCGCGCAGATTTTCACAATCAAAAAGTTCATATTTCTATCCGGGACCTTATAATATGTATGAATCTATCGACAAAAACATCATATTCCGTGTTTTAAGAGTGCTTTCTACAGTTTTACAAACTTTGGAATAAGTCGAAATCACGCTTTCCCGCGCAGATTTTCACAATCAAAAAGTTCATATTCCTATTCAGGACTTCATAATATGTATAAATCTATCGACAAAAACATCATATTTCATGTCTTTGGAGCGCTATCTGCAGTTATATGAAGTTTGAAATAAGTCAAAATTACCACATTCTGAGCAGTTTTAAAGTATCGCAAATCACATAAATCTATCCAATACAAACATAATACGCTGAATCCGTTCTCAAATTGCACAAAATTTAGCGTTTCCAGCGAGTTATCAGTGTTTTCTCTGAGCCTCGTTGAGGAATTTTTGACTCTGTAAATCTGCTCAGAAGCAAGATTTCGCTTCAAAAGTGCGTTATATGGCAGAATCCAGCACCAAATACATCATATTTTGTGTTTTAAGAGTGCAATTTGCAGTTTTACAAATTTTGGAATAAGTCGAAATCACGCTATTCCGCGAAGATTTTCACAATCAAAGAGTCCATATTCCTATTCAGGACCTCATAATATGTACGAATCTATCGACAAAAACATCATATTTCGTGTTTTCAGAGCGCTATCTGCAGTTATATGAAGTTTGAAATAAGTCAGAATAACCAGACTCTGAGCAGTTTCACAGTATCGCAAATCACATAAATCTATCCAATACAACAAAATACGCATGAATCCGACCTCAAATGCACAAAATTTTGCGTTTCCAGCGAGTTATCAGTGTTTTTTCCGAGTCTCGTTGAGAAATTCTTGACTCTGTAAATCTGCTCAGAAGCAAGATTTTGCTTCAAAAGTGCGTTATATGGCAGAATCTAGCACCAAATACATCATATTTTGTGTTTCTAGAGTGCTATATGCAGTTTTACATACTTGGAATAAGTCGAAAACACGCTTTCCCCCGCGCAAATTTTCAAAATCAAAAAGTTCATATTCCTATTCAGGACCTCATAATATGTATGAATCTATCGACAAAACATCATATTTTGTGTTTTCAGAGCGCTATCTCCAGTTATATGAAGTTTGAAATAATGTTAAAATTACCACATTCTGAGCGGTTTCAAAGTATCGCAAATCACATAAATCTATCCAATATGACATAATACGCATGAATCGGTCCTCAAATGCACAAAATTTTGCGTTTCCAGCGAGTTATCAACGTTTTTTCTGAGTCTTGTTGAGAAATTTTTGACTCTGTGAATCTGCTCAGAAGCAAGATTTTGCTTCAAAAATGCGTTATATGGCAAAATCTAGCACCAAATACATCAAAATTCGTGTTTTTAGATTGTCATTTGCAGTTTTAACAAACTTTGAAATGAGTCGAAATCACGCTATTCCGCGCAGATTTTCACAATCAAAAAGTTCATATTCCTATTCAGGACCTCATAATATGTACGAATCTATCGACAAAAACATCATATTTCGTGTTTTCAGAGCGCTATCTGCATTTTAATGAAGTTAAAAATAAGTCAAAATCACCTCATTCTGAGCAGTTTCAAAGTATCGCAAATCACATAAATCTATCCAATACAACATAATACGCATGAATCCGTCCTCAAATGCACAAAATTTTGCGTTTCCAGCGAGTTATCAGCGTTTTTCTGAGTCTCGTTGAGGAATTCTTGCCTGTGTAAATCTGCTCAGAAGCAAGATTTTGCTTCAAAAGGTGCGTTATGCGGCAGTATCTAGCACCAAATACATCATATTTCGTGTTTTTAGAGTGCTATTTGCAGTCTTACAAACTTTGGAATAAGTCGGAATCACGGTTTTCCGCGCAGCTTCTCACAATCAAAAAGTTCATATTCCTATTCAGGACCTCATGATATGTATGAATCTATCGACAAAAACATCATATTTCGTGTTTTCAGAGCGCTATCTGCAGTTATATGAAGTTTGGAATAAGTCAGAATTACCACATTCTGAACAGTTTCAAAGTATCGCAAATCACATAAATCTATCCAATACAACATAATACGCATGAATCCGTCCTCAAATGCACAAAATTTTGCGTTTCCAGCGAGTTATCAGCGTTTTCTCTAAGTCCCATTGAGAAATTTTCACCTCTGTAAATCTGCTCAGAAGCAAGATTTTGCTTCAAAGTGCGTTATATGGCAGAATCTAGCACCAAATACATCATATTTTGTGTTTTCAGAGTGCTATTTGCAGTTTTACAAACTTTGGAATAAGTCGAGATCACGCTTTTCCGTACAAAAACATCATATTTCGTGTTTTCAGAGCGCTATCTGCAGTTATATGAAGTTTGAAATAAGTCAAAATTACCACATTCTGAGCAGTTTCAAAGTATCGCAAATTACATAAATCTATCCAATACAACATAATACGCATGAATCCGTCCTCAAATGCACAAAATTTTGCGTTTCCAGCGAGTTTCAGCGTTTTTCTGAGTCTCGTTCAGAAATTTTGGACCCTGTAAATCTGCTCAGCAGTAGGGTTTTGCTTCAAAAAGTGCGTTATATGGCAGAATCTAGCACCAAATATATCATATTTCGAGTTTTTAGAGTACTATTTGCAGTTTTACAAACTTTGGAATAAGTCGTTATCACGCTTTTCCGCGCAGATTTTCACAATCAAAAAGTTCATATTCCTATTCAGGACCTCATAATATGTATGAATCTATCGACAAAACTATCATATATCGTGTATTCAGAGCGCTATCTGCAGTTATATGAAGTTTGAAATAAGTCAGAATTACCACATTCTGAACAGTTTCAAAGTATCGCAAATCACATAAATCTATCCAATACAACATAATACGCATGAATCAGTCCTCAAATGCACAAAATTTTGCGTTTCCAGCGAGTTATCAGCATTTTTCCTGGGTCTCGTTGAGAAATTTTCTGTAAACTTGCTCAGCAAGCAAGATTTTGCTTCAAAAGTGCGTTATATGGCAGAATCTAGCACCAAATACATCATATTCCGTGTTTTTAGAGTGCTATTTGCAGTTTTACAAATTTTGGAATGAGTCGAAATCACGCTATTCCGCGCAGATTCTCACAATCAAAAATCTATCCAAAACAACATAATACGCATGAATCCGTCCTCAAATGCACAAAATTTTGCGTTGCCAGCGAGCCTATCAGCGTTTTTCTGAGTCTCGTTGAGGAATTTTTGACTCTGTATATCTGCTTAAAGCAAGATTTTGCTTCAAAAGTGCGTTATTTGGCAGAATCTAGCACCAAATACGTCATATTTCGTGTTTCTAGAGTGCCATTTGTAGTTTTACAAACTTTGGAATAGGTCGAAATCACGCTTTTATGCGCAGATTTTCACAATCAAAAAGTTCATATTCCT
Organism: Dromius quadrimaculatus; assembly: GCA_963989225.1. Taxonomy (NCBI): domain Eukaryota; kingdom Metazoa; phylum Arthropoda; class Insecta; order Coleoptera; family Carabidae; genus Dromius; species Dromius quadrimaculatus. Next base: position 343,878 of record CAXDIG010000298.1, on the reverse strand, counting down.
ATTCAGGACCTCATAATAAGTAAGAATCTATCGACAAAAATATCATATTTTGTGTCTTCAGAGCGCTATCTGCAGTTATATGAAGTTTGGAATAAGTCAAAATTACCACATTCTGAGCAGTTTCAAAGTATCGCAAATCATATAAATCTATCCAATACAACATAATACGCATAAATCCGTCCTCAAATGCACAAAATTCTGCATTTCCAGCTAGTTATCAGCGTTTTTTCTGAGTCTAGTTGAGAAATTTTTGACTCTGTAAATCTGCTCAGAAGCAAGATTTTGTTTCAAAAGTGCGTTATATGGCAGAATCTAGCACCAAATACATCTTATTCCGCGTTTTTAGAGTGCTATTTGCAGTTTTTACAAATTTTGAAATAAGTCAAAATCACGCTATTCGCGCAGATTTTCGGAATCAAAAAGTTCATATTCCTATTCAGGACCTCATAATATGTATGAATCTATCGACAATAACATCATATTTCGTGTTTTCAGAGCGCTTTCTGCGGTTTATTGAAGTTTGAAATGAGTCAAAATTACCACATTCCGAGCAGTTTCAAAGTATCGCAAATCACATAAATCTATCCCATACAACATATTACGCATGAATCCGTCCTCAAATGCACAAAATTTTTTGTTTCCAGCGAGTTATCAGCGTTTTTCCTGAGTGTCGTTGAGAAATTTTTGACTCTGTAAATCTGCTCAGAAGCAAGATTTTGCTTCAAAAGTGCGTTATATGGCAGAATCTAACACCAAATACGTCATATTTCGTGTTTTTAGCGTGCTATTTGCAGTTTTATAAACTTTGGAATAAGTCGAAATTACGCTATTCCGCGCAGATTTTCACAATCAAAAATCTATCCAATACAACATAATACGAATGAATCCGTCCTCAAATGCACAGAATTTTGCGTTTCCAGCGAGTTATCAGCGTTTTTTCTGAGTCTCGTTGAGAAATTTTTGACTCTGTAAATCTGCTCAGAAGCAAAATTCTACTTCAAAAGTGCGTTATATGCAGAATCTAGCACCAAATACGTCATATTTCGTGTTTTTAGAGTGCTATTTGAAGTTTTATAAACTTTGGAATAAGTCGAAATTACGCTATTCCGCGCAGATTTTCACAATGAAAAAGTTCATATTTCTATTCAGGACCTCATAATATGTAAGAATCTATCGACAAAAATATCATATTTCGTGTCTTCAGAGCGCTATCTGCAGTTGTATGAAGTTTGGAATAAGTCAAAACTACCACATTCTGAGCAGTTTCAAAGTATCGCAAATCACATAAATCTATCCAATGCAAAATCATACGCATTAATCCGTCTCCAAATGCACAAAATTTTACATTTCCAGGCGAGTTATCAGCGTTTTTTCTGAGTCTCGTTGAGGTATTTTTGACTCTGTAAATCTGCTCAGAAGCAAGATTTTGCTTTAAAAGTGCGTTATATGGCAGAATCTAGCTCCAAATACATCATATTTCGTGATTTTAGAGTGCTATTTGCAGTTTGACAAATCTTGGAATAAGTTGAAATCACGCTATTCGGCGCAGATTTTCACAATCAAAAAGTTCATATTCCTATTCAGGACCTCATAATATGTACAGATCTATTGACAAAAACATCATATTCCGTGTTTTCAGAGCGCTATCTGCAGTTATATGAAGTTTGAAATAAGTCAAAATTACCACAATTCTGAGCAGTTTCAAAGTATCGCAAATCACATAAATCTATCTAATACAACATAATACGCATGAATCCGTCCTCAAATGCACAAAATTTTGCGTTTCCAGCGAGTTATCAGCGTTTTCTCTGAGTCTCGTTGAGAAATTTTTGACTCTGTAAATCTGGTCAGAAGCAAGATTTTACTTCAAAAGTGCGTTATATGGCAGAATCCAGCACCAAATACGTCATATTTCGTGTTTTTAGAGTGCTATTTGCAGTTTCACAAACTTTGGAATAGGTCGGAATAACGCTTTCCCGCGCAGATTTTTACGATCAAAAAGTCCATATTCCTATTCAGGACCTCATAATATGTATGAATCTATCGACAAAAATATAATATTTCGTGTTTTCAGAGCGCTATCTGCAGTTATATGAAGTTTGAAATAAGTCAGAATTACCACATTCTGAGCAGTTTCAAAGTATCGCAAATTACATAAATCTATCCAATGCAATATAATACGCATGAATTCGTCCTCAAATGCACAAAAATTTTTCGTTTCCAGCGAGTTATCAGCGTTTTTACTGAGTCTCGTTGAGAAATTTCTGACTCCGTAAATCTGCTCAGAAGGAAGATTTTGCTCCAAAAGTCCGTTATATGGCAGAATCCAGCACCAAATACATCATATTCCGTGTTTTTAGAGTGCTATTTGCAGTTTAAAAATTTTGGAATAAGTCGAAATCACGCTATTCCGCGCAGATTCTCACAATCAAAAAATCTATCCAATACAACATAATACGCATGAAATCGTCCTCAAATGCACAAAATTTTGCGTTTCCAGCGAGCTATCAGCGTTTTTTCTGAGTCTCGTTGAGGAATTTTTGACTCTGTTAATCTGCTCAAACGCAAGATTTTGCTTCAAAAGTGCGTTATTTGGCAGAATCTAGCACCAAATACGTCATATTTCGTGTTTCTAGAGTGCTATTTGCAGTTTTACATACTTTGGGATAGGTCGAAAACACGCTTTTCCGCGCAGATTCTCACAATCAAAAAGTTCATATTCCTATTCAGGACCTCATAATATGTAAGGAATCTATCGACAAAAATATCATATTTCGTGTCTTCAGAGCGCTATCTGCAGTTATATGGAGTTTGGAATAAGTCAAAATTACAACATTCTGGGCAGTTTCAAAGTATCGCAAATCACATAAATCTATCCAATGCTAAATAAAACGCATCAATCCGTCCTCAAATGCACAAAATTTTGCATTTCCAGCAAGTTATCAGCGTTTTTTCTGAGTCTCGTTGAGAAATTTTTGACTCTGTAAATCTGCTCAGAAGCAAGGTTTTGCATCAAAAGTGCGTTATATGGCAGAATCTAGCTCCAAATACATCATATTCCGTGATTTTAGGGTGCTATTTGTAGTTTTACAAATTTTGGAACAAGTTGAAATCACGCTATTCCGCGCTGATTTTCACAATTAAAAAGTTCATATTCCTATTCAGGACCTCATAATATGTACGAATCTATCGACAAAAACATCATATTTCGAGTTTTCAGAGCGCTATCTGCAGTTATATGAAGTTTGGAATAAGTCAAAATTACCACATTCTGAGCAGTTTCAAAGTATCGCAAATCACATAAATCTATCCAATACAACATAATACGCATGAATCAGTCCTCAAATGCACAAAATTTTGCGTTTCCAGCGAGTTATCAGCATTTTTCCTGGTCTCGTTGAGAAATTTTCTGTAAACTTGCTCAGAAGCAAGATTTTGCTTCAAAAGTGCGTTATATGGCAGAATCTAGCACCAAATACATCATATTCCGTGATTTTTGAGTGCCATTTGCAGTTTCACAGACTTTGGAATAAGTCGAAATCACGCTTTTCAGCGCAGATTTTCACAATCAAAAAGTTCATGTTCCTATTCAGGACCTCATAATATGTATGAATCCATCGACAAAAACATCATATTTCTTGTTTTCAGAGCGCTATCTGCAGTTATATGAAGTTTGAAATAAGTCAAATTTACCACATTCTGAGCAGCTTCAAAGTATCGCAAATCACATAAATCTATCCAATACAACATATTACGCATGATTCCGTCCTCAAATGCACAAAATTCTGCGTTTCCAGCGAGTTATCAGCGTTTTTTTTGAGTCTCGTTGAGGAATTTCTGACTCTGTCATCTGCTCAGAAGCAAGATTTTGCTTTAAAAGTGCGTCATATGGCAGAATCTAGCACCAAATACATCATATTTCGTGTTTTTAGAGTACTTTTTGCAGTTTTACAAACTTCGGAGTAAGTCGAAATCACGCTTTCCCGCGCAGATTTTCACAATCAAAAAATTCAAATTCCATTCAGGACCTCATGATATGTATGAATCTATCGACAAAAATATCATATTCCGTGTTTTCAGAGCGCTATCTGCAGTTATATGAAGTTTGAATTAAGTAAGAATTACCACATTCTGAGCCAGTTCCAAAGTATCGCAAATCACAAAATCTATCCAATGCAAAATAATACGCAATAATCCGTCCTCAAATGCACAAAATTTTGGCATTTCCAGCGAGTTATCAGCGTTTTTTCTGAGTCTCGTTGAGAAATTTTTGACCCTTTAAATCTGCTCAGAAGCAAGGTTTTGCTTCAAAAGTGCGTTATATGGCAGAATCTAGCTCCAAATACATCATATTTTGTGATTTTAGGGTGCTATTTGTAGTTTTACAAATTTTGGAACAAGTTGAAATCACGCTATTCCGCGCTGATTTTCACAATTAAAAAGTTCATATTCCTATTCAGGACCTCATAATATGTACGAATCTATCGACAAAAACATCATATTCCGAGTTTTCAGAGCGCTATCTGCAGTTATATGAAGTTTGGAATAAGTCAAAATACCCACATTCTGAGCAGTTTCAAAGTATCGCAAATCACATAAATCTATCCGATACAACATAATACGCATGAATCAGTCCTCAAATGCACAAAATTCTGCGTTTCCAGCGAGTTATCAACGTTTTTTTCTGAGTCTCATTGAGAAATTTTTGACTCTGTAAATCTGCTCAGAAGCGGGATTTTGCTTCAAAAGTGCGTTATATGGCAGAATCTAGCACCAAATACGTCAGATTTCGTGTTTTTAGAGTGCTACTTGCAGTTCTACAAACTTTGGGATGAGTCGAAATCACGCTTTTCAGCGAAGATTTTCACAATCAAGAAGTTCTTATTTCTATTCAGGACCCCATAATATGTATGAATCTATCGACAAAAATATCATATTTCATGTTTTCAGAGCGCTATCTGCGGTTATATGAAGTTGAAATAAGTCAAAATTACCACATTCTGAGCGGTTTCGAAGTATCGCAAATTACATAAATCCATCCAATACAACATGATACGCATGAATCCGTCCTCAATCCCACAAAATTTTGCGTTTCCAGCGAGTTATCAGCGTTTTTTCTGGGTCTCGTTGAGAAATTTTCCGACTCTGTTAATCTGCTCAGAAGCAAGATTTTGCTTCGAAAGTGCGTTATATGGCAGAATCTAGCACCAAATACATCATATTTCGTGATTTTTTGAGTGCCATTTGCAGTTTTACAGACTTTGGAATAAGTCGAAATCACGCTTCTCAGCGCAGATTTTCACAATCAAAAAGTTCATATTTCTATCCAGGACCTCATAATATGTATGAATCTATCGACATGAACATCATATTTCTTGTTTTCAGAGCGCTATCTGCAGTTATATGAAGTTTGAAATAAATCAAAATTACCACATTCTGAGCAGTTTCAAAGTATCGCAAATCACATAAATCTATCCAATACAACATATTACGCATAAATCCGTCCTTGAATGCACAATATTTTGCGTTTCCAGCGAGTTATCAGCGTTTTTTCTGAGTCTCGTTGAGAAATTTTCGTGTTTTCAGAGCGCTATCTGCAGTTATTTGAAGTTTGAAATAAGTCAAAATTACCACACTCTGAGCAGTTTAAAAGTATCGCAAATCACATAGATCTATCCAGAACAACATAATACGCATGAATCCGTCCTCAAATGCACAAAATTTTGCGTTTCCAGCGAGTTATCAGCGTTTTTTCTGAGTCTCGTTGAGAGATTTTTGACTCTGTGAATCTGCTCAGAAGCAAGATTTTAATTCAAAAGTGCGTTATATGGAGGAATCTAGCACCAAATACATCATATTTCGTGTTTTCAGAGTGCTCTTTGCCAGTTTTACAAACCTTGGAATGAGTCGTAATCACGCTTCTCCGCGCAGATTTCCGCAATCAAAGAGTTCATATTCCAATTCAGGACCTTATAATATGTACGAATCTATCGACAAAAACATCATATTTCGTGTTGTCGGAGCGCTATCTGCAGTTATATGAAGTTTGAAATAAGTCAAAATAACCACATTCTGAGCAATTTCAAAGTATCGCAAATCACACAAATCTATCCAATACAACATAATACGCATGAATCCGTCCTCAAATGCACAAAATTTTGCGTTTCCAGCGAGTTATCAGCGTTTTCTCTGAGTCTCGTTGAGAAATTTTTGACTCTGTAAATCTGCTTAGAAGCAAGATTCTGCTTCAAAAGTGCGTTTTATGGCAGAATCTAGAACCAAATACATCATATTTCGTGTTTTTAGAGTGCCATTTGCAGTTTTACAAACTTTGGAATAAGTCGAAATCACGCTTTTCCTCGCGGATTTTCACAATCAAAAAGTTCACATTCCTATTCAGGACCTCATGATATGTATGAATCTACCGACAAAAATATCATATTTCATGTTTTCAGAGCGCTATCTGCTTTTATATGAAGTTTGAAATAAGTCAAAATTACCACATTCTGAGCAGTTTCAAAGTATCGCAAATCACATAAATCCATCCAATACAACATAATACGAATGAATCCGTCCTCAATCGCACAAAATTTTGCGTTTCCAGCGAGTTATCAGCGTCTTTTCTGGGTCTCGTTGAGAAATTTTCGACTCTGTAAATCTGGTCAGAAGCAAGATTTTGCTTCAAAAGTGCGTTATGTGGCAGAATTTAGCATCAAATACATCATTTTCCGTGTTTTTAGAGTGCTATTTGCAGTTTAAAAAACTTGGAATAAGTCGAAATCACGCTTCTCCGCGAGATTTTCACAATCAAAAAGTTCATATTCCCATTCAGGACCTCATAATATGCATGAATCTATCGACAAAAAAGATCATATCCCGTGTTTTCAGAGCGCTATCTGCAGTTATATGAAGTTTGGAATAAGTCTGAATTACCACATTCTGAGCAGTTTCAAAGTATTGCAAATCACATAAATCTATCCAATACAACATAATACGCATAAATCCGTCCCTCGCATGCACAAAATTTTGCGTTTCCAGCGAGTTATCAGCATTTTTTCTTAGGTCTCGTTGAGAAATTTTTGACTCTGTAAATCTGCTCAGCAGTAGAGTTTTGCTTCAAAAGTGCGTTATATGGCAGAATCTATCACCAAATACATCATATTTCGAGTTTTTGGAGTGCTATTTGCAGTTTTACAAACTTTGGAATAATTAGGGATCACGCTTCTCCGCGCAAATTTTCACAATCAAAAAGTTCATAATCCTATTCAGGACCTCATAATCTGTATGAATCTATCGACAAAAACATCATATTTCGTGTCCTCAAAGCGCTATCTGCAGTTATATGAAGTTTGAAGTAAGTCAAAATTACCACATTCTGAGCAGTTTCAAAGTATCGCAAAACACATTAATCTATCCAATACAACATAATACGCATGAATCTGTCCTCAAATGCACAAAATTTTGCGTTTCCAGCGAGTTATCAGCGTTTTTTTCTGAGTCTCGTTAAGAAATTTTTGACTCTGTAAATCTGCTCAGAAGCAAGATTTTGCTCCAAAAGTGCGCCATATGGCAGAATCCAGCACCAAATACATCATATTTCGTGTTTTTAGAGTGCTATTTGCAGTCTTACAAACTTTGGAATAAGTCAAAATCACGCTTTTTAGCGCAAATTTTCACAATCAAAAAGTCCATATTCCTATTCAGGATCTCATAATATGTATGAATCTATCGACAAAAACATCATATTTCGTGTTTTCAGAGCGCTATCTGCAGTTATATGAAGTTTGAAATAAGTCAGAATTACCACATTCTGAGCAGTTCCAAAGTATCGCAAATCAAATAAATCTATCCAATACAACATAATACGCATGACTCCGTCCTCAGATGCACAAAAATTTTGCGTTTCCAGCGACTTATCAGCGTTTTTTCTGAGTCTCGTTGGGAAATTCTTGACCCGGTTAATCTGCTTAGAATCAAGATTTTGCTTCAAACGTGCGTTATATGGCAGAATTCAGCACCAAAAACATCATATTTTGTGTCTTTAGAGTGCTATGTGCAGTTTTACAGACTTAGAAATAAGTCAGAATCACGCTTTTCCGCGCAGATTTTCACAATCAAAAAGTTCATATTCCTATTCAGGACCTCATAATATGTATGAATCTATCGACAAAAACATCATATTTCGTGTTTATAGAGCGGTATCTACAGTTATATTAAGTTAGAAATAAGTCAAAGTTACCACATTCTGAACAGTTTCATAGTATCGCAAATCACATAAATCTATCCAATACAACATGATACGCATGAATCCGTCCTCAAATGCACAAAATTTTGCGTTTCCAGCGAGTTATCCGCGTTTTTTCTGAGTCTCGTTGAGTAATTTTGACTCTGTGAATCTGCTTAGAAGCAAGATTTTGCTTCAAAAGTGCGTTATATGGCAGAATCTAGCACCAAATACATCATATATCGAGTTTTTAGAGTGCTATTCGCAGTCTTACAAACTTTGGAATAAGTCAAAATCACGTTTTCCAGCGCAGATTTTCACAATCAGAAAGTTCATATTCCTATCCAGGACCTCATAATATGTATGAATCTATCGACGAAAACATCATATTTTGTGTTTTCAGAGCGCTATCTGCAGTTATATGAAGTTTGAAATAAGTCAAAATTACAACATTCTGAGCAGTTTCAAACTATCGCAAATCACATACATCTATCCAATACAATATAATACGCATGAATCCGTCCTTAAATGCACAGAATCTTTAGTTTCCAGAGATCTATTAGCGTTTTTTCTGAGTCTCGTTGAGGAATTTTTGACTCTGTAAATCTGCTCAGAAGCAGGATTTTGCTTCAAAAGTGCGTTATATGGCAGAGTCTAGCACCAAATACATCATATTTTGTGTTTTTAGAGAGCTATTTGCAGTTTTACAAACTTTGGAATAAGTCGGAATCACGCTTTTCCGTGCAGATTTTCACAATCAGAAAGTTCATATTTCTATCCAGGACCTTATAATATGTATGAATCTATCGACAATAACATCATATTTCGTGTTTTCAGAGCGCTATCTGCAGTTATATGAAGTTTGAAATAAGTTGAAATTACCACATTCTGATCAGTTTCAAAGTATCGCAAATCACATAAATCTATCCAATACAACATAATACGCATGAATCCGTCCTCAAATGCACAAAATTTTGCGTTTCCGGCGAGTTATCAGCGTTTTTCTGAGTCTCGTTGAGAAATTTTTGACTCTGTAAATCTGCTCAGAAGCAAGATTTTGCTTCAAAAGTGCGTTAGATGGCAGAATCTAGCACCAAATACATCATATTCTGTGTTCTTGAAGTGCCATTTGCAGTTTTACAAACTTTGGAATAAGGCGAAACCACGCTTTACCGCGCAGATTTTCACAATCAAAAAGTTCATATTTCTATTCAGGACCTCATAATATGTATGAATCTATCGACAAAAACATCATATATCGTGTTTTCAGAGCGCTATCTGCAGTTATATGAAGTTTGAAATAAGTCAAAATTACCACATTCTGGGCAGTTTCAAAGTATC
>CAXDIG010000298.1:262576-334113 GCA_963989225.1 Dromius quadrimaculatus | reverse complement strand
ATTTTCACGATCAAAAAAGTTTATATTCCTATCCAGGACCTTATAATATGAATGAATCTATCGACAATAACATCATATTTCGTGTTTTCAGAGCGCTATCTGCAGTTATATGGAGTTTGAGATAAGTTGAAATTACCACATTCTGATCAGTTTCAAAGTATCGCAAATCACATAAATCTATCCAATACAACATAATACGCATGAATCCGTCCTCAAATGCACAAAATTTAGCGTTTCCAGCAAATTATCAGCGTTTTTTCTGAGTCTCGTTGAGATATTTTTGACTCTGTAAATCTGCTCAGAAGCTGGATTTTGCTTCAAAAGTGCGTTATATGGCAGAATCTAGCACCAAATACATCATATTCCGTGTTTTTAGAGTGCTATTTACAGTTTTACAAACTCTGGAATAAGTCGAAATCACGCTTTTCCGTGCAGATTCTTACAATCAAAAAGTTCATATTCCTATCCAGGACCTTATAATATGTATGAATCTATCGACAATAACATCATATTTCGTGTTTTTAGAGCGCTATCTGCAGTTATATGAAGTTTGAAAAAAGTTAAAATTACCACATTCTGAGCAGTTTCAAAGTATCGCAAATCACATAAATCTATCCAGTACAACATAATACGCATGAGCCCGTCCTTGAATGCACAAAATTTGGCGTTTCCAGTAAATTATCAGCGTTTTTTCTGAGTCTCGTTGAGTGATTTTTGACTCTGTTAATCTGCTTAGAAGCAAGATTTTGCTTCAAAAGTGCGTTATATGGCAGAATCTAGCACCAAATACATCATATATCGAGTTTTTAGAGTGCTATTTGCAGTCTTACAAACTTTGGAATAAGTCAAAATCACGCTTTTCAGCGCAGATTTTCACAATCAGAAAGTTCATATTCCTATTCAGGACCTCATAATATGTATGAATCTATCGACAAAAACATCATATTCAGTGTTTTCAGAGCGCTATCTGCAGTTATATGAAGTTTGAAATAAGTCAAAATTACCACATTCTGAGCAGTTTCAAAGTATCGCAAATCACATAAATCTATCCAATACAACATAATACGCATGAATCCGTCCTCAAATGCACAAAATTTTGCGTTTCCAGCGAGTTATCAGCGTTTTTTCTGAGTCTCGTTGAGTGATTTTTGACTCTGTGAAACTGCTTAGAAGCAAGATTTTGCTTCAAAAGTGCGTTATATGGCAGAATCTAGCACCAAATACATCATATATCGAGTTTTTAGAGTGCTATTTGCAGTCTTACAAACTATGGAATAAGTCAAAATCACGCTTTTCAGCGCAGATTTCCACAATCAGAAAGTTCATATTCCTATTCAGGACCTCATAATATGTATGAATCTGTCGACAAAAACATCATATTTCGTGTTTTCAGAGCGCTATCTGCAGTTATATGAAGTTTGAAATAAGTCAAAATTACCACATTCTGAGCAGTTTCAAACTATCGCAAATCACATAAATCTATCCAATACAACATAATACGCATCAATCCGTCCTCAAATGCACAAAATTCTGCGTTTCCAGCGAGTTATCAGCGTTTTTTCTGAATCTCGTTGAGGAATTTTTGACTCTGTAAATCTGCTCAGAAGCAAGATTTTGCTTCAAAAGTGCATTATATGGCAGAATCTAGCACCAAATACATCATATTTCGTGTTTTTAGAGTGCTATTTGCAGTTTTACAAACTTTGGAATAAGTCGAAATCACGCTATTCCGCGCAAGATTTTCATAATCAGAAAGTTCATATTCCTATTCAGGACCTCATAATATGTATGAATCTATCGACAAAAACATCATATATCGTGTTTTCAGAGCGCTATCTGCAGTTATATGAAGTTTGAAATGAGTCAAAATTACCACATACTGAGCAGTTTCAAAGTATCGCAAATCATATAAATCTATCCAATACAACATAATACGCATGAATCCGTCCTCAAATGCACAAAATTTGGCGTTTCCAGCGAGTTATCAGCGTTTTTTCTGAATCTCGTTGAGGAATTTTTGACTCTGTAAATCTGCTCAGAAGCAAGATTTTGCTTCACAAGTGGGTTATATGGCAGAATCTAGCACCAAATACATTATATTTCGTGTTTTTAGAGTGCTATTTGCAGTTTTACAAACTTTGGAATGAGTCGAAATCACGCTTTTCAGCGCAGATTTTCACAATCAAAAAGTTCATATTCCTATTCAGGACCTCATAATATGTATGAATCCATCGACAAAAACATCATATTTCGTGTTTTTAGAGCGCTATCTACAGTTATATGAAGTTTGAAATAAGTCAAAATTACCACATTCTGAACAGTTTCAAAGTATCGCAAATCACATAAATCTATCCAATACAACATAATACGCATAAATCCGTCCTCAAATGCACAAAATTTGGCGTTTCAAGCAAATTATCAGCGTTTTTTCTGAGTCTCGTTGAGAAATTTTTGACCCTGTAAATCTGCTCAGAAGCAAGATTTTGCTTCAGAAGTGCGTTATATGGCAGAATCTAGCATCAAATACATCATATTTTGTGTTTTTTAGAGAGCTATTTGCAGTTCTACAAACTTTGGAATAAGTCTAAATCACGCTTTTCCGTGCAGATTTTCACAATCAGAAAGTTCATATTCCTATCCAGGACCTTATAATATGTATGCATCTATCGACAATAACATCATATTTTGTGTTTTCAGAGCGCTATCTGCAGTTATATGGAGTTTGAAATTAGTTGAAATTACCACATTGTGATCAGTTTCAAAGTATCGCAAATCACATAAATCTATCCAATACAACATAATACCCATAAATCCGTCCTCAAATGCACAAAATTTTGCGTTTCTAGCGAGTTATCAGCGTTCTTCTGAGTCTCGTTGAGAAATTTTTGACTCTGTAAATCTGCTCAGAAGTAAGATTTTGCTTCAAAAGTGCGTTATATGGCAGAATCTAGCACCAAATACATCATATTCTGTGTTTTTAGAGAGCTATTTGCAGTTTTACAAACTTTGGAATAAGTCAAAATCACGCTTTTCCGTGCAGATTTTCACAATCAAAAAGTTTATATTCTTATCCAGGACCTTATAATATGTATGAATCTATCGTCAAGAACATCATATTTTGCGTTTTTAGAGCGCTATCTGCAGTTATATGAAGTTTGAAATAAGTCAAAATTACCACATTCTCAGCAGTTTCTAAGTATCGCAAATCACATAGATCCATCCAATGCAACATAATACGCATAAATCCGTCCTCAAATGCACAAAGTTTTGCGTTTCCAGCGAGTTATCAGCGTTTATTCTGGGTCTTGTTGAGAAATTTTTACTCTGTAAATCTGCTCAGAAGTAAGATTTTGCTTCAAAAGTGCGTTATATGACCGAATCTAGCACCAAATACATCATATTTCGTGTTTTTAGAGTGCTATTTGCAGTTTTACAGACTTTGGAATAAGTCGAAATCACGCTCTTCCGCGCAGATTTTCACAATCAAAAAGTTCATATTCCTATTCAGGACCTCATAATATGTATGAATCTAACGACAAAAACATCATATTTCGTGTTCCCAGAGCGCTATCTGCAGTTATATGAAGTTTGAAATAAGTCAAAATTACCACATTCTGAGCAGTTTCAAAGTATCGCAAATCACATAAATCTATCCAATACAACATAATACGCATGAATCCGTCCTCAAATGCACAAAGATTTTGCGTTTCCAGCGACTTATCAGCGTTTTTTCTGAGGTCTCGTTGAGAAATTTTTGGCTCTGTAAATCTGCTCAGAAGCAAGATTTTGCTTCGAAAGTGCGTTATATGGCAGAATCTAGCACCGAATACATCATATTTCGGGTTTTTAGAATGCTATTTGCAGTTTTACAAACTTTGGAATAAGTCGAAACCAAACTATTCCGCGCAAATTTTCACAATCAAAAAGTTCATATTCCTATTCAGGACCTCATAATATATATGAATCCATCGACAGAAACATCATATTTTGTGTTTGCAGAGCGCTATCTGCAGTTATATGAAGTTTTAAATAAGTCAAAATTACCACATTCTGAGCGGTTTCAAAGTATCGCAAATCATATAAATCTATCCAATGAAACATGATACGCATGAATCCGTCCTCAAATGCACAAAATTTTGCGTTTCCAGCGAGCTATCAGCGTTTTTTTCTGAGTCTCGTTGAGGAATTTTTGACTCTGTAAATCTGCTCAGAAGCCAGATTTTGCTTCAAAAGTGCGTTATATGGCAGGATCAAGCACCAAATACATCATATTTCGTGTTTTCAGAGTGCTATTTGCAGTTTTACAAACTTTGGAATTAGTCGAAATCACGCTTTTCAGCGCAGATTTTCACAATCAAAAAGTTCATATTTCTATTCGGGACCTCATAATATGTATGAATCTATCGACAAAAATATCATATTCCGTGTTTTCAGAGCGCTATCTACAGTTATATGAAGTTTGAAATAAGTTAAAACTACCACATTCTGAGCAGTTTCAAAGTATCGCAAATCACATAAATCTATCCAATACAACATAATACGCATGAATCCGTCCTCAAATGCACAAAATTTTGCGTTTCCAGCTAGTTATCAGCGTTTTTCTGAGTCTCGTTGAGAAATTTTTGACTCTGTTAATCTGCTCAGGAGCAAGATTCTGCTTCATAAGTGCGTTATATGGCAGAATATAGCACCAAATACATCTTATTTCGTGTTTTTAGAGTGCTATTTGCAGTTTTACAAACTTTGGAATAAGTCGAAATCACGCTTTTCCGCGCAGATTTTCACAATCAAAAAGTTCATATTCCTATTTAGGACCTCATAATTTGTATGAATCTTTCGACAAAAACATCATATTTCGTGTTTTCAGAGCGCTATCTGCAGTTATATGAAGTTTGAAATAAGTCAAAATTACCACATTCTGAGCAGTTTCAAAGTATCGCAAATCACATAAATCTATCCAATACAACATAATACGCCTGAATCCGTCCTAAAATGCACAAAATTTTGCGTTCCCAGCGAGTTATCAGCGTTTTTTCTGAGTCTCGTTGAGAAATTTTTGACTCTGTTAATCTGCTCAGAAGCAAGATCTTGCTTCAAAAGTGCGTTATATGGCAGAATCCAGCACCAAATACCTCATATTTTGTATTTTTGGAGTGCTATTTGCAGTTTTACAAACTTTGGAATAAGTCGAAGTCACGCTATTCCGCGCAGATTTTCACAATCAAAAAGTTCATATTCCCATTCAGGACCTCATAATATGTATGAATCTATCGACAAAAACATCATATTTCGTGTTTTCAGAGCGCTATCTGCAGTTATATGAAGTTTGAAATAAGTCAGAATTACCACATTTCGAGCAGTTTCAAAGTATCGCAAATCAAGTTAATCTATCCAATGCAATATGATACACATGAATCCGTCCTCAAATGCACTAAATTTTTCGTTTCCAGCGAGCTATCAGCGTTTTTACTGAGTCTCGTTGAGAAAATTTCTGACTCCGTAAATCTGCTCAGAAGCAAGATTTTGCTTCAAAAGTGCGTTATATGGCAGAATCCAGCACCAATACATTATATTCCGTGTTTTTAGAGTGCTATTTGCAGTTTCACAAATTTTGGAATAAGTCGAAATCACGCTATTCCGTGCAGATTCTCACAATCAAAAATCTATCCAATACAACATAATACGCATGAATCCGTCCTCAAATGCAAAGAATTTTGCGTTTCCAGCGAGCTATCAGCGTTTTTTCTTTCTCATTGAGGAATTTTTGACTCTGTAAATCTGCTCAAAAGTAACATTTTGCTTCAAAAGTGCGTTATTTGGCAGAATCTAGCACCAAATACGTCATATTTCGTGTTTCTAGAGTGCTATTTGCAGTTTTACAAACTTTGGAATAGGTCGAAATCACGCTTTTCCGCGCAAATTTTCACAATCAAAAAGTTCATATTCCTATTCAGGACCTCATAATATGTATGAATCTATCGACAAAAACATCATATTTCGTGTTTTCAGAGCGCTATCTGCGGTTATATGAAGTTTGAAATAAGTCAAAACTACCACATTCTGGACAGTTCCAAAGTATCGCAAATCACATAAATCTATCCAATACAACATAATACGCATGAATCCGTCCTCCAATGCACAAAATTATGCGTTTCCAGCGAGTTATCAGCGTTTATTCTGAGTCTCGTTGAGAAATTTTTGACTCTGTAAATCTGCTCAGAAGCAAGATTTCGCTTCAAAAAGTGCGTTATATGGCAGAATCTAGCACCAAATACATCCTATTTCGTGTTTTTAGAGTGCTATTTGCAGTTTTACAGATTCTGGAATGAGTCGAAATCACGCTATTCCGCGCAGATTTTCACAATCAAAAAGTTCATATTCCTATTTAGGACCTCATAATATGTATGAATCCATCGACAAAAACATCATATTTCGTGTTTTCAGAGCGCTATCTGCAGTTATATGAAGTTTAAAATAAGTCAAAATTACCACATTCTGAGCGGTTTCAAAGTTATCGCAAATCATATAAATCCATCCAATAAAACATGATACGCATGAATCCGTTCTCAAATGCACAAAATTTTGCGTTTCCAGCGAGTTATCAGCGTTTTTTCTGAGTCTCGTTGAGGAATTTTGGCTCTGTAAATCTGCTCAGAAGCCAGATTCTGCTTCAAAAGTGCGTTATATGGCAGAATCAAGCACCAAATACATCATATTTCGTGTTTTCAGAGCGCTATTTGCAGTTTTACAAACTTTGGAATTAGTCGAAATCACGCTTTTCAGCGCAGATTTTCACAATCAAAAAGTTCATATTTCTATTCAGGACCTCATAATATGTATGAATCTATCGACAAAATCATCATATTCCGTGTTTTCAGAGCGCTATCTACAGTTATATGAAGTTTGAAATAAGTCAAAATTACCACATTCTGAACAGTTTCAAAGTATCGCAAATCATCTAAATCTATCCAATACAACATAAATACGCATGAATCCGTCCTCAAATGCACAAAATTATGCGTTTCCAGCAAATTATCAGCGTTTTTTCTGAGTCTCGTTGAGAAATTTTTGACCCTATAAATCTGCTCAGAAGCAAGATTTTGCTTCAAAAATGCGTTATATGGCAGAATCTAGCACCAAATACATCATATTCCGTGTTTTTAAAGTGCTATTTGCAGTTTTACAAACTCTGGAATAAGTCGAAATCACGCTTTTCCGTGCAGATTCTCACAATCAGAAAGTTCATATTCCTATCCAGGACCTTATAATATGTATGAATCTATCGACAATAACATCATATTTCGTGTTTTCAGAGCGCTGTCTGCAGTTATATGAAGTTGAAATAAGCTAAAATTACCACATTCTGAGCAGTTTCAAAGTATCGCAAATCACATAAATCTATCCAATACAACATAATACGCATGAGCCCGTCCTTAAATGCACAAAATTTGGCGTTTCCAGCAAATCATCAGCGTTTTTCCTGAGTCTCGTTGAGAAATTTTTGACCCTGTAAATCAGCTCAGAAGTAAGATTTCGCTTCAAAAGTGCGTTATATGGCGGAATCTAGCACCAAATACATCATATTCCGTGTTTTTAGAGTGCTATTTGCAGTTTTACAAACTTTGGAATAAGTCGAAATCACGCTTTTCCGCGCAGATTTTCACAATCAAAAGTTCATATTCCTATTCAGGACCTCATAATATGTATGAATCTATCGACAAAAACATCATATCCAGTGTTTTCAGAGCGCTATCTGCAGTAATATGAAGTTTGAAATAAGTCAAAATTACCACATTCTGAGCAGTTTCAAAGTATCGCAAATCACATAAATCTATCCAATACAACATAATACGCATGAATCCGTCCTCAAATGCACAAAATTTTGCGTTTCCAGCGAGTTATCAGCGTTTTTTCTGAGTCTCGTTGAGTGATTTTTGACTCTGTTAATCTGCTTAGAAGCAAGAGTTTGCTTCAAAAGTGCGTTATATGGCAGAATCTAGCACCAAATACATCACATATCGAGTTTTTAGAGTGCTATTTGCAGTCTTACAAACTTTGGAATAAGTCAAAATCACGCTTTTCAGCGCAGATTTTCACAATCAGAAAGTTCATATTCCTATTTAGGACCTCATAATATGTATGAATCTATCGACGAAAACATCATATTTCGTGTTTTCAGAGCGCTATCTGCAGTTATATGAAGTTTGAAATAAGTCAAAATTACCACATTCTGAGCAGTTTCAAACTATCGCAAATCACATACATCTATCCAATACAATATAATACGCATGAATCCGTCCTCAAATGCACAGAATCTCTAGTTTCCAGCGATTTATTAGCGTATTCTCTGAGTCTCGTTGAGAAATTTTTGACTCTGTAACACTGCTCAGAAGCAAGATTTCGCTTCAAAAGTTCGTTAGATGGGAGAATCTAGCACCAAATACATCATATTCCGTGTTTTTAAAGTGCCATTTGCAGTTTTACAAACTTTGGAATAAGTCTAAACCACGCTTTTCCGCGCAGATTTTCACAATCAATAGTTCATATTCCTATTTAGGACCTCATAATTTGTATGAATCTTTCGACAAAAACATCATATTTCGTGTTTTAAGAGCGCTATCTACAGTTATATGAAGTTTGAAATAAGTCAAAATTACCACATTCTGAACAGTTTCAAAGTTTCGCAAATCACATAAATTTATCCAATACAACATAATACGCATGAATCCGTCCTCAAATGCACAAAATTTGGCGTTTCCAGCAAATTATCAGCGTTTTTTCTGAGTCTCGTTGATAAATTTTTGACCCTGTAAATCTGCTCAGAAGCAAGATTTTGCTCCAAAAGTGCGTTATATGGCAGAATCTAGCACCAAATACATCATATTTTGTGTTTTAGAGAGCTATTTGCAGTTTTACAAATTTTGGAATGAGTCTAAATCACGCTTTTCCGTGCAGATTTTCACAATCAAAAAGTTTATATTCCTATCTAGGACCTTATAATATGTATGAATCTATCGACAATAACATCATATTTCGTGTTTTCAGAGCGCTATCTGCAGTTATATGGAGTTTGAAATAAGTTGAAATTACCACATTCTGATCAGTTTCAAAGTATCGCAAATCACATAAATCTATCCAATACAACATAATACGCATGAATCCGTCCTCAAATGCACAAAATTTTGCGTTTCCAGCGAGTTATCAGCGTTCTACTGAGTCTCGTTGAGAAATTTTTGACTCTGTAAATCTGCTCAGAAGTAAGATTTTGCTTCAAAAGTGCGTTATATGGCAGAATCTAGCACCAAATACATCATATTCTGTGTTTTTAGAGAGCTATTTGCAGTTTTACAAACTTTGGAATAAGTCGAAATCACGCTTTTCCGTGCAGATTTTCACAATCAAAAAGTTTATATTCTTATCCAGGACCTTATAATATGTATGAATCTATCGCCAATAACATCATATTTCGTGTTTTCAGAGCGCTATCTGCAGTTATATGAAGTTTGAAATAAGTTGAAATTACCACATTCTGATCAGTTTCAAAGTATCGCAAATCACATAAATCTATCCAATACAACATAATACGCATGAAACCGTCCTCAAATGCACAAAATTTTGGGTTTCCAGCGAGTTATCAGCGTTTTTCTGAGTCTCGTTGAGAAATTTTTGACTCTGTAAATCTGCTCAGAAGCAAGATTTTGCTTCAAAAGTGCGTTAGAAGGCAGAATCTAGCACCAAATACATCATATTCCGTGTTTTTAGAGTGCCATTTGCAGTTTTACAAACTTTGGAATATGTCTAAACCACGCTTTTCCGCGCAGATTTTTCACAATCAAAAGTT
Source organism: Dromius quadrimaculatus (assembly GCA_963989225.1). Lineage (NCBI taxonomy): Eukaryota > Metazoa > Arthropoda > Insecta > Coleoptera > Carabidae > Dromius > Dromius quadrimaculatus. Next base: position 324,272 of record CAXDIG010000298.1, on the reverse strand, counting down.
CATATTCCTATTTAGGACCTCATAATTTGTATGAATCTTTCGACAAAAACATCATATTCCGTGTTTACAGAGCGCTATCTGCAGTTATATGAAGTTTGAAATGAGTCAAAATTATCACATTCTGAGCAGTTTCAAAGTATCGCAAATCACATAAATCTATCCAATACAACATAATACGCATGAATCCGTCTTCAAATGCACAAAATTTTGCGTTCCCAGCGAGTTATCAGTCTCGTTGAGAAATTTTTGACGCTGTAAATCTGCTTAGAAGCAAGATTTTGCTTCAAAAGTGCGCCATATGGCAGAATCCAGCACCAAATACATCATATTTCGTGTTTTTAGAGTGCTATTTGCAGTCCTACAGACTTTGGAATAAGTCAAAATCACGCTTTTTAGCGCAGATTTTCACAATCAAAAAGTTCATATTCCTATTCAGGATCTCATAATATGTATGAATCTATCGACAAAAACATCATATTTCGTGTTTTCAGAGCGCTATCTGCAGTTATATGAAGTTTGAAATAAGTCAGAATTACCACATTCTAAGCAGTTTCAAAGTATCGCAAATCACACAAATCTATCCAATACAACATAATACGCATGACTCCGTCCTCAAATGCACAAAATTTTGCGTTTCCAGCGACTTATCAGCGTTTTTTCTGAGTCTCGTTGAGAAATTTTTGACTCAGATAATCTGCTTAGAAGCAAGATTTTGCTTCAAACGTGCGTTATATGGCAGAATTCAGCACCAAATACATCATATTTTGTGTCTTTAGAGTGCTATCTGCAGTTTTACAGACTTAGGAGTAAGTCACAATCACGCTTTTCCGCGCGGATTCTCACAATCAAAAAGTTCATATTCCTATTCAGGACCTCATAATATGTATGAATCTATCGACAAAAACATCATATTTTGTGTTTTCAGAGCGGTATCTACAGTTATATGAAGTTTGAAATAAGTCAAAGTTACCACATTCTGAACAGTCTCAAAGTATCGCGAATCACATAAATCTATCCAATACAACATAGTACGCATGAATCCGTCCTCAAATGCACAGAATTTTGCGTTTCCAGCGGGTTATCAGCGTTTTTTCTGAGTCTCGTTGAGGAATTTCTGACTCTGTTAATCTGCTCAGAAGCAAGATTCTGCTTCAAAAGTGCGTTATATGGCAGAATCTAGCAACAAATACATCATATTTCGTGTTATTAGAGTGCTATTTGCAGTTTTACAAACTTTGGAATAAGTCGAAATCACGCTTTTCCGCGCAGATTTTCACAATCGTAAAGTTCATATTCCTATTCAGGACCTTATAATATGAATGAATCTATCGACAAAAACATCATATTTCGTGTTTTCAGAGCGCTATCTGCAGTTATATGAAGTTTGAAATAAGTCAAAATTACCACATTCTGAGCAGTTTCAAAGTATCGCAAATCACATAAATCTATCTAATACAACATAATACGCATGACTCCGTCCTCAAATGCACAAAATTTTGCGTTTCCAGCGACTTATCAGCGTTTTTTCTGGGTCTCGTTGAGAAATTTTTGACTCAGTTAATCTGCTTAGAAGCAAGATTTTGCTTCAAACGTGCGTTATATGGCAGAATTCAGCACCAAATACATCATATTTTGTGTCTTTAGAGTGCTATTTGCAGTTTTACAGACTTAAGAATAAGTCAGAATCACGCTTTTCCGTGCAGATTTTCACAATCAAAAAGTTCATATTCCTATTCAGGACCTCATAATATGTATGAATCTATCGACAAAAACATCATATTTCGTGTTTTCAGAGCGGTATCTAAAGTTATATGGAGTTTGAAATAAGTCAAAGTTACTACATTCTGAACAGTTTTGAAGTATCGCAAATCACATAAATCTATCCAATGCAACATAATACGCATGAATTCGTCCTCAAATGCACAAAATTCTGCGTTTCCAGCGAGTTATCAGCGTCTCTTCTGAGTCTCGTTGAGAAATTTTTGACTCTGTAACACTGCTCAGAAGCAAGATTTTGCTTCAAAAGTGCGTTAGATGGCAGAATCTAGCACCAAATACATCATATTCCGTGTTTTTAAAGTGCCATTTGCAGTTTTACAAACTTTGGAATAAGTCGAAATCACGCTTTCCCGCGCAGATTTTCACAATCAGAATGTTCATATTTCTATTCAGGACCTCATAATATGTATGAATCCATCGACAAAAACATCATATTTCGTGTTTTCAGAGCGCTATCTGCAGTTATATGAAGTTTGAAATAAGTCAAAATTACCACATTCTGAACAGTTTCAAAGTATCGCAAATCACATAAATTTATCCAATACAACATAATACGCATGAATCCGTCCTCAAATGCACAAAATTTGGCGTTTCCAGCAAATTATCAGCGTTTTTTCTGAGTCTCGTTGATAAATTTTTGACCCTGTAAATCTGCTCAGAAGCAAGATTTTGCTCCAAAAGTGCGTTATATGGCAGAATCTAGCACCAAATACATCATATTTTGTGTTTTTAGAGAGCTATTTGCAGTTTTACAAACTTTGGAATAAGTCTAAGTCACGCTTTTCCGTGCAGATTTTCACAATCGTAAAGTTCATATTCCTATTCAGGACCTTATAATATGAATAAATCTATCGACAAAAACATCATATTTCGTGTTTTCAGAGCGCTATCTGCAGTTATATGAAGTTTGAAATAAGTCAAAATTACCACATTCTGAGCAGTTTCAAAGTATCGCAAATCACATAAATCTATCCAATACAACATAATACGCATGACTCCGTCCTCAAATGCACAAAATTTTGCGTTTTCAGCGACTTATCAGCGTTTTTTCTGAGTCTCGTTGAGAAATTTTTGACTCAGTTAATCTGCTTAGAAGCAAGATTTTGCTTCAAACGTGCGTTATATGGCAGAATTCAGCACCAAATACATCATATTTTGTGTCTTTAGAGTGCTATTTGCAGTTTTACAGACTTAAGAATAAGTCAGAATCACGCTTTTCCGTGCAGATTTTCACAATCAAAAAGTTCATATTCCTATTCAGGACCTCATAATATGTATGAATCTATCGACAAAAACATCATATTCCGTGTTTTCAGAGCGGTATCTACAGTATATGAAGTTTGAAATAAGTCAAAGTTACCACATTCTGAACAGTTTTAAAGTATCGCAAATCACATAAATCTATCCAATACAACATAATACGCATGAATCCGTTCTCAAATGCACAAAATTTTGCGTTCCCAGCGAGTTATCAGCGTTTTTTCTGGTCTCGTTGAGAAATTTTCGACTCTGTAAATCTGCTCAGAATTAAGATTGTGCTTCAAAAGTGCGTTATATGGCAGAATCTAGCACCAAATACATCATATTTCGTGTTTTTAGAGTGCTATTTGCAGTTTTAACAGACTTTGGAATAAGTCGAAATCACGCTCTTCCGCGCAGATTTTCACAATCAGAAAGTTCATATTCCTATTAAGGATCTCATGATATGTATGAATCTATCGACAAAAACATCATATTTCGTGTTTTCAGAGCGCTATCTACAGTTATATGAAGTTTGAAATAAGTCGAAATTACCACATTCTGAGCAGTTCCAAAGTATCGCAAATCACATAAATCTATCCAATGCAACATAATACGCATGAATATGTCCTCAAATACACAAAATTTTGCGTTTCCAGCGAGTTATCAGCGTTTTTTCTGAGTCTCTTTGAGAAATTTTTGACTCTGTAAATTTGCTCAGAACCAAGATTTTGCTTCAAAAGTGCGTTATATGGCAGAATCTAGCACCAAATACATCATATTTCGTGTTTTTAGAGTGCTATTCGCAGTTTTACAAACTTTGGAATAAGTCGAAAACACGCTTTCCCGCGCATATTTTCACAATCAAAAAGTTCATATTCCTATTCAGGACCTCATCATATGTAAGAATCTATCGTCAAAATCATCATATTTCGTGTTTTCAGAGCGCTATCTGCAGTTATATGAAGTTTCAAATAAGTCAAGATTACCACATTCTGAGCAGTTTCAAAGTATCGCAAATCACATAAATCTATCCAATACAACATAATACGCATGAATCCGTCCTCAAATGCACAAAATTCTGCGTTTTCGGCGAGTTATCAATGTTTTTCCTGAGTCTCGTTGAGAAATTCTTGACTCTGTGAATCTGCTCAGAAGCCAGATTTTGCTTCAAAAGTGCGTTATATGGCAGAATCTAGCACCAAATACATAATATTCGTGTTTTTAGAGTGCTTTTTGCAGTTTTACAAACTTTGGAATAAGTCGAAATCACGCTTTCCGCGCAGATTTTCATGATCAAAAAGTTCATATTCCTATTTAGGACCTAATAATATGTAATAATCTATGGACAAAAACATCATATTTCGTGTTTTCAGAGCGCTATCTGCAGTTATATGAAGTTTGAAATAAGTCAAAATTACCACATCTGAGCAGTTTCAAAGTATCGCAAATCACATAGATCCATCCAATGCAACATAATTCGCATAAATCCGTCCTCAAATGCACAAAGTTTTGTGTTTCCAGCGAGTTATCAGCGTTTTCTCTGAGTCTCGTTAAGAAATTTTTGGCCCTGTAAATCTGCTTAGAAGTAAGATTTTGCTTTAAAAAGTGCGTTATATGGCAAAATCTAGCACCAAATATATCATATTTCGTGGTTTTAGAGTGCTATTTGCAGTTATACAAAATTTGGAATAGGTTGCAATCACGCTCTTCCGTGCAGATTTTCACAATCAAAAAGTTCATATTCCTATTCAGGACCTCATAATATGTATGAATCTATCAACAAAAACATCATATCCCGTGTTTTCAGAGCGCTATCTGCAGTTATATGATGTTTGAAATGAGTCAAAATTACCACATTCTGAGCAGTTTCAAGTATCGCAAATCACATAAATCTATCCAATACAACATAATAAGCATGAATCCGTCCTCAAATGCACAAAATTTTGCGTTTCCAGCGAGTTATCAGCGTTTATTCGGGGTCTCGTTGAGAAATTTTCACTCTGTAAATCTGCTCAGAAGTAAGATTTTGCTTCAAAAGTGCGTTATATGACCAAATCTAGCACCAAATACATCATATTTCGTGTTTGTAGAGTGCTATTTGCAGTTTTACAAACTTTGGAATAAGTCGAAATTACGCTTTTCCGCGCAGATTTTTACGATCAAAAAGTTCATATTCCTATTCAGGACCTCATGATATGTATGAATCTATCGCCAAAAACATCATATTTTGCGTTTTTAGAGCGCTATCTGCAGTTATATGAAGTTTGAAATAAGTCAAAATTACCACATTCTGAGCAGTTTCAAAGTATCCCAAATCACATAGATCCATCCAATGCAACATGATACGCATAAATCCGTCCTCAAATGCACAAAGTTTTGCGTTCCCAGCGAGTTATCAGCGTTTTTTCTGAGTCTCGTTAAGAAATTTCTGACCCTGTAAATCTGCTCAGAAGCAAGATTTTGCTTCAAAAGTGCGTTATATGAAAAAATCTAGCACCAAATACATCATATTTCGTGTTTTTAGAGTGCCATTTGCAGTTTTACAAACTTTGGAATAAGTCGAAATCACACTCTTCCGCGCAGATTTTCACAATCAAAAAGTGAACATTCCTATCAAGGACCTTATAATATGTATGAATCTATCGACAAAAACATCATATTTCGTGTTTTCAGAGCGCTATCTACAGTTATATGAAGTTTGGAATAAGTCAAAATTATCACATTCTGAGCAGTTTCAAAGTATCGCAAATCACATAAATCTATCCAATGCAACATAATACGCATGAATCCGTCCTCAAATGCACATAATTTTGCGTTGCCAGCGAGTTATCAGCGTTTTTTCTGAGTCTCGTTGAGAGATTTCTGACTCAGTAAATCTGCTTAGAATTAAGATTGTGCTTTAAAAGTGCGTTATATGGCGGAATCTAGCACCAAATACATCATATTTCGTGTTTTTAGAGTGCTATTTGCAGTTTTACAGACTTTGGAATAAGTCGAAATCACGCTCTTCCGCGCAGATTATCACAATCAAAAAGTTCATATTCCTATCAAGGACCTGATGATATGTATGAATCTATCGACAAAAACATCATATTTCGTGTTTTCAGAGCGCTATCTACAGTTATATGAAGTTTGAAATAAGTCAAAATTACCACATTCTGAGCAGTTTCAAAGCATCGCAAATCACATAAATCTGTCCAATGCAACATAATACGCATGAATCCGTCCTCAAATGCACAAAATATTGCGTTTCCAGCGAGTTATCAGCGTTTATTCTGAGTCTCGTTGAGAAATTTTTACTCTGTAAATCTGCTCAGAAGTAAGATTTTGCTTCAAAAGTGCGTTATATGGCCGAACCTAGCACCAAATACATCATATTTCGTGTTTTTAGAGTGCTATTTGCAGTTTTACAAACTCTGGAATGAGTCGAAATCACGCTTTTCCGCGCAGATTTTCACAATCAAAAAGTTCATATTCCTATTCAGGACCTCATGATATATATGAATCTATCGCCAAAAACATCATATTTTGCGCTTTTAGAGCGCTATCTGCAGTTATATGAAGTTTGAAATAAGTCAAAATTACCACATTCTGAGCATTTTCAAAGTATCGCAAATCACATGAATCTATCCAATACAACATAATACGCATGAATCCGTCTCCAAAAGCACAAAATTTTGCGTTTCCAGCGAGTTATCAGCGTTTTTGCTGAGTCTCGTTGAGAAATTTTTGGCTCTGTAAATCTGCTCAGAAGCAAGATTTTACTTCAAAAGTGCGTTAGATGGCAGAATCCAGCACCAAATACATCATATTTCGTGTTTTTAGAGTGCTATTTGCAGTTTTACAAACTTTGGAATAAGTCGAAATCACGCTTTTCCGCTCAGATTTTCACAATCAAAAAGTTCATATTCCTATTCAGGACCTCATAATATGTATGAATCTAACGACAAAAACATCATATTTCGTGTTTCCAGAGCGCTATCTGCAGTTATATTAAGTTTGAAATAAGTCCAAATTACCACATTTTGCGCAGTTTCAAAGTATCGCAAATCACATAAATCTATCCAATACAACATAATACGCATGAATCCGTCCTCAAATGCACAAAATTTTGCGTTTCCAGCGAGTTATCAACGTTTTTTTTTGAGTCTCGATTAGAAATTTTTGACTCTGTAAATCTGCTCAGAAGCAAGATTTTGCTTTAAAAGTGCGTTATATGCAGAATCTGGCACCAAATACATCAAATTTCGTGTTTTTGAGAGTGCTATTTGCAGTTTTACAAACTTTGGAATAAGTCGAAATCACGCTTTTCCGCGCAGATTTTCACAATCAAAAAGTTCATATTCCCATTCAGGACCTCATAATATGTATGAATCTATCGACAAAGACATCATATTTCGTGTTTTCAGAGCGCTATCTGCAGTTATATGAAGTTTGAAATAAGTCAAAATTACCACATTCTGAGCAGTTTCAAAGTTTCGCAAATCACATAAATCTATCTAATACAACATAATACGTATGAATCCGTCGTCAAATGCACAAAATTTTGCGTTTCCAGCGACTCATCAGTTTTTTTCCTGAGTCTCGTTGAGAAATTTTTGACTCTGTAAATCTGCTCAGAAGCAAGATTTTGTTTCAAACGTGCGTTATATGGCAAAAATCTATCACCAAATACATCATATTTCGTGTTTTTAGAGTGCTATTTGCAGTTTCACAAACTTTGGAATAAGTCGAAATCACGCTTTTCCGCGTAGATTTTCACAATCAAAAAATCATATTCCTATCCAGGACCTCATAATATGTATGAATCTATCGACAAAAACATCATGATCCGTGTTTTCAGAGCGCTATCTGCAGTTATATGAAGTTTGAATTAAGTCAAAATTACCACATTCTGAGCAGTTTCAAAGTATCGCAAATCACATAAATCTATCCAATACAACATAAGACGCATGAATCCGTCCTCAAATGCACAGAATTTGCGTTTCCAGCGAGTTATCAGCGTTTTTTTTCAGTCTCGTTGAGAAATTTTTGACTGTAAATCTGCTCAGAAGAAAGATTTTGCTTCAAAAGTGCGATATATGGCAGAATCTAGCACCAAATACATTATATTTCGTGTTTTTAGAGTGCTATTTGCAGTTTTACAAAGTCTGGAATAAGTCGGAATCACGCTTTTCCGCGCAGATTCTTACAATCAAAAAGTGCATATTCCTATTCAGGACCTCATAATATGTATGAATCTATCGACAAAAACTTCATATTTTGAGTCTTCAGAGCGCTATCTGCAGTTATATGAAGTTTGAAATAAGTCAAAATTACCACATTCTGAGCAGTTTCAAAGTATCAAAAACCACATAAATCTATCCGATACAACGTAATACGCATAAATCCGTCCTCGAATGCACAAAATTTGGCGTTTCCAGCGAGTTATCAGCGTTTTCTCTGAGTCTCGTTGAGAATTTTTTGACCCTGTGAATCTGCTCAGAAGCAAGATATTGCTCCAGAAGAGCGTTATACGGCACAATCTAGCTCCAAATACAACATATTTTGTGTTTTTAGAGTGCTTTCTGCAGTTTTACAATCTTTGGATCAAGTCGAAATCACGCTTTTTCGCGCAGATTTTCACAATCAGAAAGTTCATATTTCTATCCAGGACCTCATAATATGTATGAATCTATCGACAAAAACATCATATTCCGTGTTTTAAGAGTGCTTTCTACAGTTTTACTAACTTTGGAATAAGTCGAAATCACGCTTTCCCGCGCAGATTTTCACAATCAAAAAGTTCATATTCCTATTCAGGACCTCATAATATGTACGAATCTATCGACAAAAACATCATATTTCGTGTTTTCAGAGCGCTATCTGCAGTTATATGAAGTTTGAAATAAGTCAGAATTACCACACTCTGAGCAGTTTCACAGTATCGCTAATCACATAAATCTATCCAATACAACGTAATACGCATGAATCCGACCTCAAATGCACGGAATTTTGCGTTTCCAGCAAGTTATCAGCGGTTTTTTCCGAGTCTCGTTGAGGAATTTTTGACTCTGTAAATCTGCTCAGAAGCAAGATTTTGCTTCAAAAGTGCGTTATATGGCAAAATCTAGCACCAAATACATCATATTTCGTGTTTTTAGAGTGCTATATGCAGTTTTACATACTTTGGAATAAGTCGAAAACACGCTTTCCCGCGCAAATTTTCACAATCAAAAAGTTCATATTCCTATACAGGACCTCATAATATGTATGAATCTATCGACAAAAACATCATATTTCGTGTTTTCAGAGCGCTATCTCCAGTTATATGAAGTTTGAAATAAGTTAAAATTACCACATTCTGAGCAGTTTCAAAGTATCGTAAATCACATAAATCTATCCAATACAACATAATACGCATGAATCGGTCCTTAAATGCACAAAATTTTGCGTTTCCAGCGAGTTTTCAACGTTCTTTCTGAGTCTTGTTGAGAAATTTTTGACTCTGTGAATCTGCTCAGAAGCAAGATTTTGCTTCAAAAATGCGTTATATGGCAAAATCTAGCACAAAATACATCATGATTCGTGTTTTTAGAGTGTCATTTGCCGTTTTACAAACTTTGGAATAAGTCGAAATCACGCTATTCCGCGCAGATTTTCATAATCAAAAAGTTCATATTCCTATTCGGGACCTTATAATATGTATGAATCTATCGACAAAAACATCATATTTCGTGTTTTCAGAGCGCTATCTGCAGTTATATGAAGTTTGAAATAGGTCGAAATTACCACATTGTGAGCAGTTTCAAAGTATCGCAAATTACATAAATCTATCCAATACAACATAATACGCATGATTCCGTCCTCAAATGCACAAAATTTTGCGTTTCCAGCGAGTAATCAGCGTTTTTTCTGAGTCTCGTTGAGAAATTTTTGACTCTGTAAATCTGCTCAGAAGCAAGATTTTGCTTCAAAAGTACGTTATATGACACAATCTAGCACCAAATACATCATATTTCGTGTTTTTAGAGTGCTATTTGCAGTTTCACAATCTTTGGAATAAGTCGAAATCACGCTTTTCCGCGCAGATTTTCACAATCAAAAAATTCATATTCCTTTTCAGGACCTCATAATATGTTTGAATCTATCGACAAAAACATCATATTTCGTGTTTTCAGAGCGCTATCTGCAGTTATATGAAGTTTGAAATAAGTCAAAATTCTCACATTCTGGGAAGTTTCAAAGTATCGCAAATCAGATAAATCTATCCAATACAACATGATACGCATGAATCCGTCCTCAAATGCACAAAATTTTGCGTTTTTAGCGAGTTATCAGCGTTTTCTCTAAGTCTAGAAGTGAAATTTTTGACCCTGTAAATCCGCTCAGAAGCAAGATTTTGCTTCAAAAGTGCGTTATATGGCAGAATCCAGCACCAAATACATCATATTTTCTGTTTTTAGAGTGCTATTCGCAGTTTTACAAACTTTGGAATGAGTCGAAATCACGCTTTTCCGCGCAGATTTTCACAATCAAAAAGTTCATATTCCTATTCAAGACCTCATAATATGTATGAATCTATCGACAAAAACATCATATTTTGTGTTTTCAGAGCTCTATCTGCAGTTATATGAAGTTTGAAATAAGTAAAAATCACCACATTCTGAGCAGTTTCAAAGTATCGCAAATCACATAAGTCTATCCAATACAACATCATACGCATGAATCCGTCCTCAAATGCACAAAATTTTGCGTTTCCAGCGAGTTATCAGCGTTCTTTCTGAGTCTCGTTGAGAAATTTTTGACTCTGTAAATCTGCTCAGAAGCAAGATTCTGCTTCAAAATTGCGTTATATGGCAGAATCTAGCACCAAATACATCATATTCCGCGTTTCCAGAGTGCTATTTGCAGTTTTACAAATTTTGTTATAAGTCGAAATCACGCTTCTCCGCGCAGATTTTCGCAATCAAAAAGTTCATATTCCTATTCAGGACCTCATAATATGTATGAATCTACCGACAAAAACATCATATTCCGTGTTTTCAGAGCGCTATCTGCAGTTATATGAAGTTTGAAATAAGTCAAAATTACCACATTCTGAGCAGTTTCAAAGTATCGCAAATCACATAAATCTATCCAATACAACATAATACGCATAAATCCGTCCTCAAATGCACAAAATTCTGCATTTCCAGCTAGTTATCAGCGTTTTTTCTGAGTCTCGTTGAGAAATTTTTGACTCTGTAAATCTGCTCAGAAGCAAGATTTTGTTTCAAAAGTGCGTTATATGGCAGAATCTAGCACCAAATACATCATATTCCGCGTTTTTAGAGTGCTATTTGCAGTTTTACAAACTTTGGAATAAGTCAAAATAACGCTTTCCCGCGCAGATTTTCACAATCAAAAAGTCCATATTCCTATTCAGGACCTCATAATATGTATGAATCTATCGACAAAAATATAATATTTCGTGTTTTCAGAGCGCTATCTGCAGTTATATGAAGTTTGAAATAAGTCAGAATTACCACATTCTGAGCAGTTTGAAAGTATCGCAAATCACATAAATCTATCCAATACAACATAATACGCATGAATTCGTCCTCAAATGCACAAAATTTTGCGTTTCCAGCGAGCTATCAGCGTTTTTTCTGAGTCTCGTTGAGGAATTTTTGGCTCTGTTAATCAGCTCAAAAGCAAGATTTTGCTTCAAAAGTGCGTTATTTGGCAGAATCTAGCACCAAATACGTCATATTTCGTGTTTCTAGAGTGCTATTTGCAGTTTTACATACCTTGGAATAGGTCAAAATCACGCTTTTCCGTGCAGATTTTCACAATCAAAAAGTTCATATTCCTATTCAGGACCTCATAATATGTAAGAATCTATCGACAAAAATATCATATTTCGTGTCTTCAGAGCGCTATGTGCAGTTATATGGAGTTTGGAATAAGTCAAAATTACAACATTCTGGGCAGTTTCAAAGTATCGCAAATCACATAAATCTATCCAATGCAAAATAAAACGCATTAATCCGTCCTCAAATGCACAAAATTTTGCATTTCCAGCAAGTTATCAGCGTTTTTTCTTAGTCTCGTTGAGAAATTTTTGACTCTGTGAATCTGCTCAGAAGCAAGGTTTTGCATCAAAAGTGCGTTATATGGCAGAATCTAGCTCCAAATACATCATATTCCGTGATTTTTGAGTGCTATTTGTAGTTTTACAAGTTTTGGAACAAGTTGAAATCACGCTATTCCGCGCTAATTTTTACGATCAAAAAAATCATATTCTTATTCAGGACCTCATAATATGTACGAATCTATCGACAAAAACATCATATTTCGAGTTTTCAGAGCGCTATCTGCAGTTATATGAAGTTTGGAATAAGTCAAAATTACCACATTCTGAGCAGTTTCAAAGTATCGCAAATCACATAAATCTATCCAATACAACATAATACGCAAGAATCAGTCCTCAAATGCACAAAATTTTGCGTTTCCAGCGAGTTATCAGCGTTTTTCCTGAGTGTCGTTGAGAAATTTTTGACTCTGTAAATCTGCTCAGAAGCAAGATTTTGCTTCAAAAGTGCGTTATATGGCAGAATCTAGCTCCAAATACATGATATTTTGTGTTTTTAGAGTGCTATTTGCAGTTTTACAAATTTTGGAATAAGTCGAAAAATTGCTATTCCGCGCAGATTTTCACAATCAAAAATCTATCCAATACAACATAATACGCATGAAAGTGTCCTCAAATGCACAAAATTTTGCTTTTCCAGCGAGCTATCAGCGTTTTTTCTGAGCCTCGTTGAGAAATTTTTGACTCTGTTAATCTGCTCGAAAGCAAGATTTTGCTCCAAATGTGCGTTATTTGGCAGAATCTAGCACCAAATACGTCATATTTCGTGTTTCTAGAGTGCTATTTGCAGTTTTACAAATTTTGGAGTAAGTCGAAATCACGCTATTCCGCGCAGATTTTCACAATCAAAAATCTATGCAATACAACATAATACGGATGAATCCGTCCTCAAATGCACAAAATTTTGCGTTTCCAGCGAGTTATCAGCGTTTTTTCTGAGTCTCGTTGAGAAATTTTTGACTCTTGAATCTGCTCAGAAGCAAGATTTTACTTCAAAAGTGCGTTATATGGCAGAATCTAGCACCAAATACGTCATATTCCGTGTTTTTAGAGTGCTATTTGCAGTTTTATAAACTTTGGAATAAGTCGAAATTACGCTATTCCGCGCAGATTTTCACAATAAAAAAGGTCATATTCCTTTTCAGGACCTCATAATATGTAAGAATCTATCGACAAAAATATCATATTTCGTGTCTTCAGAGCGCTATTTGCAGTTGTATGAAGTTTGGAATAAGTCAAAATTACCACATTCTGAGCAGTTTCAAAGTATCGCAAATCACATAAATCTATCCAATGCAAAATAAAACGCATTAATCCGTCCTAAATGCACAAAACTTTGCATTTCCAGCAAGTTATCAGCGTTTTTTCTAAGTCTCGTTGAGAAATTTTTGACTCTGTAAATCTGCTCAGAAGCAAGGTTTTGCATCAAAAGTGCGTTATATGGCAGAATCTAGCTCCAAATACATCATATTCCGTGATTTTAGGGTGCTATTTGTAGTTTTACAAATTTTGGAACAAGTTGAAATCACGCTATTCCGCGCTGATTTTCACAATTAAAAAGTTCATATTCTTATCCAGGACCTCATAATATGTACGAATCTATCGACAAAAACATCATATTTCGAGTTTTCAGAGCGCTATCTGCAGTTATATGAAGTTTAGAATAAGTCAAAATTACCACATTCTGAGCAGTTTCAACGTATCGCAAAACACATAAATCTATCCAATATAACATAATACGCATGAATCAGTCCTCAAATGCACAAAATTTTGCGTTTCCAGCGAGTTATCAGCGTTTTCTCTGAGTCTCGTTGAGAAATTTTGACTCTGTAAATTAGCTCAAAAGCAAAATTGGCTACAAAAGTGCGTTCTATGGCAAAATCTAGCACCAAATACGTCAGATCTTGTGTTTAAGAGTGCTACTTGCAGTTTTACAAACTTTGGAATAAGTCGAAATCACGCTTCTCCGCGCAGATTCTCACAATCAGAAAGTTCATATTCCTATTCAGGACCTCATAATATGTATGAATCTATCGACAAAAATATCATATTTCGTGTTTTCAGAGCGCTATCTGCGGTTATATGAAGTTTAGGATAAGTCGAAATTACCACATTCTGAGCAGTGTCAAAGTATCGCAAATCACATAAATCCATCAAATACAACATAATACCCATGAGTCCGTCCTCAATTGCACAAAATTTCGCGTTTCCAGCGAGTTATCAGCATTTTTTCTGGGTCTCGTTGAGAAATTTTCTGTAAACTTGCTCAGAAGCCAGATTTTGCTTCAAAAGTGCGTTATATGGCAGAATCTAGCACCAAATACATCATATTCCGTGATTTTTGAGTGCCATTCGCAGTTTTACAGACTTTGGAATAAGTCGAAATCACGCTTTTCAGCGCAGATTTTCACAACCAAAAAGTTCATATTCCTATTCAGGACCTCATAATAAGTATGAATCTATCGACTAAAACATCATATTTCGTGTTTTCAGAGCGCTATCTGCAGTTATATGAAATTTGAAATAAGTGAAAATTGCCACATTCTGAGCAGTTTCAAAGTATCGCAAATCACATGAATCTATCCAATACAACATAATAAGCATGAATCCGTCCTCAAATGCACAAAATTTTGCGTTTCCAGCGAGTTATCAGCGTTTTTTTTGAGTCTCGTTGAGGAATTCCTGACTCTGTCAATCTGCTCAGAAGCAAGATTTTGCTTCAAAAGTGCGTTATATGGCAGAATCTAGCACCAAATACATCATATTTCGTGTTTTTAGAGTGCTTTTTGCAGTTTTACAAACTTCGGAATAAGTCGAAATCACGCTTTCCCGCGCAAATTTTCACAATCAAAAAGTTCAAATTCCCATTCAGGACCTCATAATATGTATGAATCTATCGACAAAAATATCATATTCCGTGTTTTCAGAGCGCTATCTGCAGTTATATGAAGTTTGAAATAAGTAAGAATTACCACATTCTGAGCAGTTTCAAAGTATCGCAAATCACATAAATCTATCCAATGCAATATAATACGCATGAATCCGTCCTTGAATGCACAAAATTTTGCGTTTCCAGCGAGTTATCAGCGTTTATTCTGAGTCTCGTTGAGAAATTTTTGACTCTGTAAATCTGCTCAGAAGCAAGATTTTGCTTCAAAAGTGCGTTATATGGCAAAATCTAGCACCAAATACATCATATTTTGTGTTTTTAGAGTGCTATTTGCAGTTTTACAAATTTTGAAATAAGTCGAACTCACGCTATTCCGCGCTGATTTTCACAATCAAAAAGTTCATATTCCTAATAAGGACCTCATAATATGTATGAATCTATCGACAAAAACATCATATCTCGTGTTTTCAGAGCGCTATCTGCGGTTATATGAAGTTTGAAATAAGTCAAAATTACCACATTCTGGACATTTCCAAAGTATCGCAAATCACATAAATCTATCCAATAAAACATAATACGCATGAATCCGTCCTCCAATGCACAAAATTATGCGTTTCCAGCGAGTTATCAGCGTTTATTCTGAGTCTCGTTGAGAAATTTTTGACTCTGTAAATCTGCTCAGAAGCAAGATTTTGCTTCAAAAGTGCGTTATATGGCAGAATCTAGCACCAAATACATCCTATATCGTGTTTTTAGAGTGCTATTTGCAGTTTTACAAATTCTGGAATAAGTCGAAATCACGCTATTCCGCGCAGATTTTCACAATCAAAAAGTTCATATTCCTATTCAGGAAATATGATGTATTTTGTGTTTTCAGAGCGCTATCTGCAGTTATATGAAGTTTGAAATAAGTCAAAATTACCACATTCTGAACAATTCCAAAGTATCGCAAATCACATAAATCTATCCAATGCAAAATCATACGCATTAATCCGTCTCCAAATGCACAAAATTTTGCATTTCCAGCGAGTTATCAGCGTTTCTTCTGGGTCTCGTTGAGAAATTTTTGACTCTGTAAATCTGCTCAGAAGCAAGATTTTGCTTCAAAAGTGCGTTATATGGCAGAATCTAGCTCCAAATACATCATATTTCGTGATTTTAGAGTGCTATTTGCAGTTTAACAAATCTTGGAATAAGTTCAAATCACGCTATTCGGCGCAGATTTTCGCAATCAAAAAGTTCATATTCCTATCCAGGACCTCATAATATGTACAGATCTATCGACAAAAACATCATATTCCGTGTTTTTAGAGCGCTATCTGCAGTTATATGAAGTTTGAAATAAGTCAAAATTACCACATTCTGAGCAGTTTCAAAGTATCGCAAATCACATAAATCTATCCAATACAACATAATACGCATGAATCAGTCCTCAAATGCACAAAATTTTGCGTTTCCAGCGAGTTATCAGCGTTTTTTCTGAGTCTCGATGAGAAATTTTTGACTTTGTAAATCTGCTCAGAAGCTAGATTTCGCTTCAAAAGTGCGTTATATGGCAGAATCTAGCACCAAATACATCATATTTGCAGTTTTACAGACTTTGGAATAAGTCGAAATAACGCTTTCCCGCGCAGATTTTCACAATCAAAAAGTCCATATTCCTATTCAGGACCTCATAATATTGTGACGTGCGGGAGTGAGAGGGGAGCTCGTGAATACGACGCAGTATGGGGCGGAGCTTCTTCGGCCGCTTACGCCGCACCGCGTCGCAGCCCATCACCCCTCTCAATGGAAGTATCTGGTGATTTCTAGAAATAGAAAGAGACGCGCAATAGAAAATTCGAGAAGGACGGTGTTTCGCTATATAAGGCCCAGCCAACGACGACAGAGTCTAGTAATAAGATTATTAGTGTGTAAATAAATAATGAAGTAACAAGTACAATAATAAACAGTGACAGTGAAGTGAGAGTGTATATAAATAGTGAAATATAAATATCCGTGACTTTGATTAAATTAGAATTAAGTGATTAATATATAAATATAGTGTGATTAGTGACTTAAGAAGAATTAAAGATTTTATTTCATTTAGATTATTAAATAGTGACTTTTATTTAATTGCAGGGTGATTCATCAAGCAATAAACATTACAGTGGTGTCAGGTGTGGGGTTGTTATTAACAATTTAGTATTTTGTTTATTGCTGTTTCGTAAAATTGGATAATGGCGTCTACGAAGCTGTTGAAAGATTTGAAGGTCGCAGAGTTGAAATATCAATTGGAAGAGCGGGATTTGGAAACCAGTGGCCGCAAACAAGTTTTAATGAAACGACTTCGAGGAGCCATAACTGAAGACGATGAGGACCCTGATACGTATTTGTTTGAGGTTCAACTTTCTTTAACCGATTTGGCTATAAATTTAGAATCAAAATTAAAAGAAAATTCTATAAATTTAGAATCAAAATTAAAAGAAAATTCCACAAGTTTGGAAGAGAATTTGGAATTAAAATTGAAAGAAAATTCTACGAGTTTAAAAGAAGATTTATTAGGAAAGTTAGAAGAAAATTCTAGAAACTTGAGAGAAGAACTGCATGGAAAGATGAAGGAAAATACAAAGAAAGTTGAACAGCAACTAGAAAAATTCAGAGAAAATTCAAAGGTATGGAAGGAAGTATTTGAAGATAATTGTAAAATGCTAAAAGAAGAATTGGATGCAAAATTGGATTCGAAATTGGATGAAAAAATGAAGATTTTTGAAGAAAAATTTAAATTTGGTGTTTCATCTCCGGCAAAAGCTTCAAAAGCTGAGATAATTGAATTATCCACACCAAATCTTGACTCAACCACAAAAATGCGTGTCAAACCTCCAACCTTTGATGGTCAAACATCTTGGATTAATTACCATAGGCAATTTGAAGCCGCTGCTAAGGCTAATGGCTGGAATGATACTGAGAAAGTTTCAGCACTTACAGTTGCTCTCCGAGGAGATGCGGTAAACATTTTACAGGCTATTCCACCGGAAGAAGACAACAATTACGAAAAATTGGTCAAGCGACTGGAGCTGCGATACGGCCATGCACACTTGGAGGAAGTGTATCACACGCAGCTCAAGAACCGATACCAACGTCCCAGCGAGAGTCTACAGGAGTTCGAAGCTAATGTGGCACGCCTAGTTCGACTGGCATATCCAACTGGCCCGGATGATTTCTTGGAAAGCTGGGCTGTGAGAATATTTGTGGACGGCATCGAGACCATGAAACGCAGCAAGCCCTACGTTTGGCGCGGCCGAAGAAACTGGTGGAAGCATTGGCTCATGCACTGGAATAAGAAGCGGCAAAGCAGGCGTCAAGAAGCAGTGCTCGAGAGCAAGAGGTTACCTGCGACTCCGATACCACGGAAAGCTTAGAAGCCCAGGTTCAGCGGTTGATCGAAGAAGTTGAAGATCTCAAGAATTCAAGACAACTTCGGTGCTGGAACTGTGGAGAACTAGGTCATCCAAAAAGTCGATGCAAGAAACCTTTGAAGACGTGGCCCAAAAATAACTCCAAGCAGGAAAACTAAATCGGGTCGATGTGCCGGGGCAAATATCGATCCAACCTAAACCGGCCCCACAAAATATTGCATTAATCGCTTCGCTACGTCATCAGTTTGATAGTTTATTTGTGGATGGATACATAGACAACAAGCCATGTAGTATTTTGTTGGACACAGGCGCAACGAAGACCATAGTGAGACCCGATTTACTGCGTCCGAACAAATCGTGCATGAGGACAAAATGGCGACTTCGAACAGCTACAGGTGACTCGGCTACCACACATGGAGAAGTTGACGTCGTCATCATGATTGGAGGAACAAGAATTGGACACCGTATCTTGGTAGCTGACATAGAAGAAGACTGTATCCTTGGAATGGATATAATGAGAAGATACGGATTCGATCTTGATATGAAAAACGGCGTGATTAAAATCAATAATGAAGAGGTCGTCCTACATTATCAAGAAGATTCTCCAGCATGCTTAATGCTGGCGGAAGACCTTGCGATTCCTGAGCGATGCGAAGAAATTGTACCAGCTACAGTAGGTGGTGAGATTCGAGAAGGGAGTGTCGCAATGCTGGAACCAAGCGATAATGTTCAGCAGGGGATTTTGGTTGCTAAGGCCCTCATAAGTTCAGAGAAATAGTACCGGTAAGAATAATAAACGGTAATTATTATGCAGTGAAACTGAAAGCCGGTACTATTTTAGGACGCCTCGCAAGAGTGTCAACTATAAAAACCACCGGACAAGACGTGGGGAAAGGACCCAACTGCGACAAACTTTCGAAAGAACTATTTAGTTCAGTACTATCCAAAGGACAACAATTAAACAATCGGCAACGTGCACAAGCAGAAGATCTGATACGCCGATTCCAAGAGATATTTAAAACCAGTGAGGGGCGAAAAGGAAGAACAAATATTGTCCATCACAAAATTGACACCGGCGATGCACGACCAATTCGGCAAGCACCACGACGACTCCCGATTGCGAAGAGAGAAGACGCTGAAGCCATCATCCGAGATATGGAGCAGGACGGTATTATTGAACCCTCGAGCAGTCCATGGGCCTCCCCGGTGGTACTTGTGAAGAAGAAAGACGGGTCTACACGATTTTGTGTCGACTATCGCCAGCTGAATAACGTTACCAAGAAGGACAGTTATCCTCTGCCCAGGATTGATGACACTTCAGATACCCTGGCCGGGTCAAAGATCTTCTCGACCCTAGATCTCAAGAGTGGATACTGGCAAGTAGCGATGGATGAGAAAGACCGAGAAAAAACTGCATTTACCATCGGCAGTGGATTGTGGCAATTTACAGTCATGCCATTCGGCCTATGTAATGCTCCTGCTACTTTCGAGCGACTGATGGAGACCGTACTCAAAGGACTATCATGGAAAACTTGCTTGGTGTACCTGGACGATATAATTGTGATGGGCAAATCATTTAAAGACCATTTGAAAAATCTGGAGCAGGTATTTGAACACTTAAAGAAAGCTGGTTTGAAACTTAGTCCAAAGAAATGCCACTTATTTCAAAAACGAGTGAACTATTTGGGACATGTAGTCTCCGAAGAAGGCGTAGCAGTTAATATAGAGAAAATTAAGACAATTCAAGAATGGCCAGTGCCTGCGGATAAACATCAGCTACGTAGTTTCCTCGGACTTTGTACGTATTACAGAAGATTTGTTTGTGGATTCGCCAATATCGCAAAACCATTAACCAGACTGACAGAAGAAAATCGTAGATATAGCTGGGATGAGGACTGCCAAGTCGCCTTCGAGCAACTGAAGCAACTCCTAGTTCAAGCACCGATACTTAGTTACCCGAAGATGGAAGGACGTTTTATTTTGGACACGGATGCCAGCAATGTCGGAATTGGCGGAGTCTTGTCCCAATTGCAGGATGGTCAAGAAAAAGTCATCGGATACTTCAGTAAGGTTTTATCGAAGCCAGAAAGAAATTACTGCGTCACAAGACGGGAATTACTAGCAGTAGTCAAGTCCATCGAGCATTTTTACAAATATTTGTATGGCAGAAAGTTCCTGTTAAGAACTGACCACGCAGCTCTAAAATGGTTACTCAAGTTCAAGAATCCTGAGGGTCAGGTCGCTCGTTGGATCGAAAGACTTCAAGAATACGACTTCGACATTGAACATCGAGCCGGTACAGCGCATAAGAATGCTGATGCCCTATCAAGACGACCATGTTCCAATGATTGTCAGCATTGTTCTAAGGCTGAAGCAAAAGCATTCCGGACAACTGTCATTGACGATGCTTGGCAACCACAAGAGATAGAAAAGGACATAGATGGCGACTCAGAATTGCGAATTATTCAGGAATGGAAGAAGAAAGGAACAAGACCGACATGGCAAGAGGTGGCACCATACTCCCCGACGGTCAAATCATACTGGGTGCAATGGGATTCCATAATCCTGGATGAAGGCGTCTTGAAGCGTGTCCTGGAAGATCCGGATGAAACCAAGAGTAGAGAACAGCTGATCGTTCCTAGAGGTCGGGTTCCGGAGGTCTTGAAACATCTCCATGATGGAGTGAGTGGAGGACACCTTGGGGTAACGAAGACTCTGCAGAGAGTTCGTGAGCGGTTTTATTGGCTAAACTGCAAAGAAGACGTTAGGGAATTGTGCAGGAAATGCACTACGTGCGCTTCAAGCAACGGACCGCAGAAACGACACGGAACTCCGATGCGACAGTATAATGTCGGTAGTCCATTCGAGAGGATAGCCATCGACGTAGCAGGGCCATTTCCCGAATCAGACGTAGGAAATAAATACATTGTTGTCGTCATGGACTACTTTAGTAAATGGGCGGAAGCGTATGCCCTTCCTAATCAAGAGGCCGCTACTATTGCAGACGTCCTAGTGAAGGACTGGATCTGTCGTTTTGGCGTACCCTTGGAACTTCATTCTGACCAGGGAAGAAACTTTGAATCTACACTTTTCCAAGGAATATGCGAAGTACTGAACATTCGTAAAACCAGAACTACTGCATTACATCCGCAGTCTGATGGAATGGTGGAACGGATGAATAAGACCATCAACAGACACCTGGCCAAAGTTGTCTC
Source organism: Dromius quadrimaculatus (assembly GCA_963989225.1). NCBI lineage: Eukaryota > Metazoa > Arthropoda > Insecta > Coleoptera > Carabidae > Dromius > Dromius quadrimaculatus. The sequence goes on along the minus strand of CAXDIG010000298.1, from coordinate 302,633 downwards.
TAGTCACCAGAGAGACTGGGACAAATATCTCCATCTGTTCCTTTTGGCCTACCGCTCATCCGTACACGAAACAACCGGACAGACTCCAGCAAGAATTATCTTTGGACGGGAACTTCGGCTACCATGCGACCTAAAGTTCGGCTGCAAACCTGGAGAAGACCTGGCTGGTGAAGATAATGTCATTAATTTAAGGCGTCAGATGGACGATATCCACTCTCGAGTCCGTATAAACATCCAGAATGCCAGCGACCGGATGAAAGAGACCTATGACGTCAAGGCACAAGACGGGGGCTTTCAACCAGGAGACTCGGTGTGGCTTTATAACCCAGAGCGGCGACGTGACCTGTCTCCAAAATTACAGACATCTTGGAAAGGGCCTTACGAAGTCATCAGAAGAATTAACGACATAATCTACGAAATCAGACGCAACCCCAAGAGCAAATCAAGAGTGGTGCACTTCAATCGGCTAGCACCATATGCAGGAGACAATAATGAAGATCCCAACGACGCACGTGCTCGTAAGATCCACGCGCAGGAAGATTCATTTGAGGAGTTCATGAAGACTTTTTCAAGTGGACGTCGGGCCCGATTCGGAATAACTACCGAAGTGCAGCAGGATCTATTCAGAGTTCCGGCCGACTACTCCTTGGCCCATTGTGTATCAGGAGATTTGGAGATGTCCCGAGGAATAGCAGCAGTTTTCAAGAAGAAGTTTGGCAGACCAGAACACCAGAAGCCTACAGTAGGGAAGACCATCTGTCTGCGGGACAATACGACAACCAAGGAACGCTATATTTACCACATGGTAACGAAAGATAAATTCCATCATAAACCAACCTACCGTTCCATGTGGGAAACGCTGCAAGACATGCGAGGCCATTTAATGCAGAACGACATCCTGAAACTTGCAATACCAAAATTGGGCTGCGGTCTGGATGGATTAGATTGGAAGATCGTTCGAAATATGATAGAGGTAACATTCCAGAACAGCGGAATCCAAATATTGGTCTGCTGTTTCCACCCAGCAGGCCGGATCGAACCAAAAACTGTCGACTGCTACTTCTACCAAACTACTGGTTGCACCAAGGGCGGCGAGTGTCGATTTCGGCATAGACATGAAGATGTGTTCCGGGACGAAACATTCTTAAGAAGAGGGCAGTGTGACGTGCGGGAGTGAGAGGGGAGCTCGTGAATACGACGCAGTTTGGGGCGGAGCTTCTTCGGCCGCTTACGCCGCACCGCGTCGCAGCCCATCATCCCTCTCAATGGAAGTATCTGGTGATTTCTAGAAATAGAAAGAGACGCGCAATAGAAAATTCGAGAAGGACGGTGTTTCGCTATATAAGGCCCAGCCAACGACGACAGAGTTCAGTAATAGGATTATTAGTGTGTAAATAAATAATGAAGTAACAAGTACAATAATAAACAGTGACAGTGAAGTGAGAGTGTATATAAATAGTGAAATATAAATATCCGTGACTTTGATTAAATTAGAATTAAGTGATTAATATATAAATATAGTGTGATTAGTGACTTAAGAAGAATTAAAGATTTTATTTCATTTAAATTATTAAATAGTGACTTCTATTTTATTGCAGGGTGATTCATCAAGCAATAAACATTACAATGTGTATGAATCTATCGACAAAAATATAATATTTCGTGTTTCCAGAGCGCTATCTGCAGTTATATGAAGTTCGAAATAAGTCAGAATTACCACATTCTGAGCAGCTTCAAAGTATCGCAAAACACATGAATCTATCCAATGCAACATAATACGCATGAATCCGTCCTCAAATGCACAAAATTTTGCGTTTCCAGCGAGCTATCAGCGTTTTTTCTGAGTCTCGTTGAGTAATTTTTGACTCTGTAAATCTGCTCAAAAGCAAGATTTTGCTTCGAAAGTGCGTTATTTGGCAGAATCTAGCACCAAATACGTCATATTTCGTGTTTCTAGAGTGCTATTTGCAGTTTTACAAACTTTGGAATAGGTCGAAATCACGCTTTTCCGCGCAGATTTTCACAATCAAAAAGTTCATATTCCTATTCAGGACCTCATAATATGTAAGAATCTATCGACAAAAATATCATATTCCGTGTCTTCAGAGCGCTATGTGCAGTTATATGGAGTTTGGAATTAGTCAAAATTACAACATTCTGGGCAGTTTCAAAGTATCGCAAATCACATAAATCTATCCAATGCAAAATAAAACGCATTAATCCGTCCTCAAATGCACAAAATTTTGCATTTCCAGCAAGTTATCAGCGCTTTTTCTGAGTCTCGTTGAGAAATTTTTGACTCTGTGAATCTGCTCAGAAGCAAGGTTTTGCATCAAAAGTGCGTTATATGGCAGAATCTAGCTCCAAATACATCATATTCCGTGATTTTAGGGTGCTATTTGTAGTTTTACAAATTTTGGAACAAGTTGAAATCACGCTATTCCGCGCTGATTTTCACAATTAAAAAGTTCATATTCTTATTCAGGACCTCATAATATGTACGAATCTATCGACAAAAACATCATATTTCGAGTTTTCAGAGCGCTATCTGCAGTTATATGAAGTTTGGAATAAGTCAAAATTACCACATTCTGAGCAGTTTCAAAGTATCGCAAATCACATAAATCTATCCAATACAACATAATACGCATGAATCAGTCCTCAAATGCACAAAATTTTGCGTTTCCAGCGAGTTATCAGCGTTTTCTCTGAGTCTCGTTGAGAAATTTTGACTCTGTAAATTAGCTCAAAAGCAAAATTGGCTACAAAAGTGCGTTCTATGGCAAAACTAGCACCAAATACGTCAGATCTTGTGTTTTTAGAGTGCTACTTGCAGTTTTACAAACTTTGGAATAAGTCGAAATCACGCTTCTCCGCGCAGATTCTCACAATCAGAAAGTTCATATTCCTATTCAGGACCTCATAATATGTATGAATCTATCGACAAAAATATCATATTTCGTGTTTTCAGAGTGCTATCTGCGGTTATATGAAGTTTAGGATAAGTCAAAATTACCACATTCTGAGCAGTGTCAAAGTATCGCAAATCACATAAATCCATCCAATACAACATAATACGCATGAATCTGTCCTCAATCGCACAAAATTTTGCGTTTCCAGCGAGTTATCAGCGTCTTTTCTGGGTCTCGTTGAGAAATTTTCGACTCTGTAAATCTGCTCAGAAGCAAGATTTTGCTTCAAAAGTGCATTATATGGCAGAATCTAGCACCAAATACATCATTTTTCGTGTTTTTAGTGTGCTATTTGCAGTTTAACAAACTTTGGAATAAGTCGAAATCACGCTTTTCCACGCATATTTTCACAATCAAAAAGTTCATATTCCCATCCAGGACCTCATAATATGTATGAATCTATCGACAAAAAGATCATATTCCGTGTTTTCAGAGCGCTATCTGCAGTTATATGAAGTTTGAAATAAGTCAAAATTACCACATTCTGAGCAGTTTCAAAGTATCGCAAATCACATAGATCTATCCAGAACAACATAATACGCATGAATCCGTCCTCAAATGCACAAAATTTTGCGTTTCCAGCGAGTTATCAGCGTTTTTTCTGGGTCTCGTTGAGAAATTTTTGACTCTGTAAATTAGCTCAAAAGCAAAATTGGCTACAAAAGTGCGTTCTATGGCAAAATCTAGCACCAAATACGTCAGATCTTGTGTTTTTAGAGTGCTACTTGCAGTTTCACAAACTTTGGAATGAGTCGAAATCACGCTTCTCCGCGCAGATTCTCACAATCAGAAAGTTCATATTCCTATTCAGGACCTCATAATATGTATGAATCTATCGACAAAAATATCATATTTCGTGTTTTCAGAGCGCTATCTGCGGTTATATGAAGTTTAGGATAAGTCAAAATTACCACATTCTGAGCAGTGTCAAAGTATCGCAAATCACATAAATCCATCCAATACAACATAATACGCATGAATCTGTCCTCAATCGCACAAAATTTTGCGTTTCCAGCGAGTTATCAGCGTCTTTTCTGGGTCTCGTTGAGAAATTTTCGACTCTGTAAATCTGCTCAGAAGCAAGATTTTGCTTCAAAAGTGCATTATATGGCAGAATCTAGCACCAAATACATCATTTTTCGTGTTTTTAGTGTGCTATTTGCAGTTTAACAAACTTTGGAATAAGTCGAAATCAGCGCTATCTGCAGCTATATGAAGTTTGAAATAAGTCAAAATTACCACATTCTGAGCAGTCTCAAAGTATCGCAAATCACATAAATCTCTTCAATACAACATAATACGCATGAATCTGTCCTCAAATGCACAAAATTTTGCGTTTCCAGCGAGTTATCAGTGCTTTTTCTGAGTCTCGTTGAGAAATTTTTGACTCTGTGAATCTGCTCAGAAGCAGGATTTTGCTCCAAAAGTGCGTTATATGGCAGAATCTAGCACCAAATACGTTATATTCCGTGTTTTTAGAGTGCTATTTGCAGTTCTACAAACTTTGGAATATGTCGAAATCACGCTTTTCCGCGCAGATTTTCACAATCAAAAAGTTCATATTCCTATTAAGGACCTCATGATATGTATGGATCTATCGACAAAAATATCATATCCCGTGTTTTCAGAGCGCTATCTGCAGTTATATGAAGTATGAAATAAGTCAAAATTACCACATTCTGAGCAGTTTGAAAGTATCGCAAATCTCATAAATCTATCCAATACAACATAATACGCATGAATCCGTTCCCAAATGCATAAAATTTTGCGTTTCCAGCGAGTTATCAGCGTTTTTTCTGAGTCTCGTTGAGAAATTTTTGACTCTGTAAATCTGCTCAGAAGCAAGATTATGCTTCAAAAGTGCGTTATATGGCAGAATCCAGCACCAAATACATCATATTTCGTGTTTCTAGAGTGCCATTTGCAGTTTTACTAACTTTGGAATAAGTCGTAATCACGCTTTTCAGCGCAGATTTTCACAATCAAAAAGTTGATATTACTATTCAGGACCTCATAATATGTATGAATCTATCGACGAAAACATCATATTTCGTAATTTAGGAGCGCTATCTGCAGTTATATGAAGTTTGAAATAAGTCAGAATTACCATATTCTGAGCAGTTTCAAAGTATCGCAAATCACATAAATCTATCCAATACAACATAATACGCATGAATTCGTCCTCAAATGCACATAATTTTGCGTTTCCAGCGGGTTATAAGCGTTTTTTCTGAGTCTCGTTGAGAAATTTTTGACTCTGTAAATCTGCTCAGAAGCAAGATTCTGCTTCAAAAGTGCGTTTTATGGCAGAATCTAGAACCAAATACATCATATTTCGTGTTTTTAGAGTGCCATTTGCAGTTTTACAATTTTTGGAATAAGTCGAAATCACGATATTCCTCGCAGATTTGCACAATCAAAAAGTTCACATTCCTATTCAGGACCTTATGATATGTATGAATCTATCGACAAAAATATCATATTTCATGTTTTCAGAGCGCTATCTGCGGTTATATGAAGTTTGAAATAAGTCAAAATTACCACTTTCTGAACAGTTTCAAAGTATCGCAAATCACATTAATCCATCCAATACAACATAATACGCATGAATCCGTCCTCAATCGCACAAAATTTTGCGTTTCCAGCGAGTTATCAGCGTCTTTTCTGGGTCTCGTTGAGAAATTTTCGACTCTGTAAATCTGCTCAGAAGCCAGATTTTGCTTCAAAAGTGCGTTATATGGCAGAATCTAGCACCAAATACATCATCTTCCGTGTTTTCAGAGTGCTATTTGCAGTTTAACAAACTTTGGAATAAGTCGAAATCACGCTTTTCCGCGAAGATTTTCACAATCAAAAAGTTCATATTCCCATCCAGGACCTCATAATATGTATGAATCTATCGACAAAAAGATCATATTCCGTGTTTTCAGAGCGCTATCTGCAGTTATATGAAGTTTGGAATAAGTCAGAATTACCACATTCTGAGCAGTTTCAAAGTATCGCAAATCACATAAATCTATCCAATACAACATAATACGCATAAATCCGTCCTCGCATACACGAAATTTTGCGTTTCCAGCGAGATATCAGCATTTTTCCTGAGTCTCGTTGAGAAATTTTTGACTCTGTAAATCTGCTCAGCAGTACGGTTTTGCTTCAAAAGTGCGTCATATGGCAGAATCTAGCACCAAATACATCATATTTCGAGTTTTTAGAGTGCTATTTGCAGTTTTACAAACTTTGGAATAAGTCGGAATCACGCTTCTCCGCGCAAATTCTCACAATCAAAAAGTTCATATTCCTATTCAGGACCTCATAATCTGTATGAATCTCTCGACAAAAACATCATATTTTGTGTCTTCAGAGCGCTATCTGCAGTTATATGAAGTTTGAAGTAAGTCAAAATTACCACATTCTGAGCAGTTTCAAAGTATCGCAAATCACATTAATCTATCCAATACAACATAATACGCATGGACCCGTCCTCAAATGCACAAAATTTTGCGTTTCCAGCGAGTTATCAGCGTTTTTTCTGAGTCTCGTTGAGAAATTTTTGACTCTGTAAATCCGCTCAGAAGCAAGATTTTGCTCCAAAAGTGCGTTATATGGCAGAATCTAGCACCAAATACATAATATTTCGTGTTTTTAGAGTGCTATTTGCAGTTTTAGAAACTTTGGGATAAGTCGAGATCACGCTTTCTCGCGCCGACTTTCACAATCAAAAAGTTCATATTCCTATTCAGGACCTTATAATATGTATGAATCTATCGACAAAAACATCATATTTCGTGTTTCCAGAGCGCTATCTGCAGTTATATGAAGTTTGAAATAAGTCAAAATTTCCACATTCTGGGAAGTTTCAAAGTATCGCAAATCACATGAATCTATCCAATGCAACATAATACGCATGAATCCGCCTCCAAATGCACAAATTTTGCGTTTCCAGCGAGTTATCAGCGTTTTTTCTGAGTCTCGTTGAGAAATTTTTCACTCTGTGAATCTGCTCAGAAGCAAGATTTGGCTCCAAAAGTGCGTTATATGGCAGAATCTAGCACCAAATACATCATTTTCCGTGTTTGTAGAGTGCTATTTGCAGTTTAACAAACTTTGGAATAAGTCGAAATCACGCTTTTCCGCGCAGATTTTCACAATCAAAAAGTTCATATTCCTATTCAGGTCCTCATAATATGTATGAATCTATCGACAAAAACATCATATTTCGTGTTTGCAGAGCGCTATCTGCAGTTATATGAAGTTTGAAATAAGTCAAAATTACCATATTCTGAGCAGTTTGAAAGTATCGCAAATCACATAAATCTATCCAATACAACATAATACGCATGAATCCGTCCTCAAATGCACAAAATTCTGCGTTTCCAGCGAGTTATCAGCGTTTTTTCTGAGTCTCGTTGAGAAATTTTTGACTCTGTAAATCCGCTCAGAAGCAAGATTTTGCTTCAAAAGTGCGTTATATGGCAGAATCTAGCACCAAATACATAATATTTCGTGTTTTTAGAGTGCTATTTGCAGTTTTACAAACTCTGGAATCAATCGAAATCACGCTTTTCCGCGCAAATTTTCACAATCAAAAAGTTCATATCCCTATTCAGGACCTCATAATATGTATGAATCTATCGACAAAAACATCATATTCCGTGTGTTCAGAGCGCTATCTGCAGTTATATGAAGTTTGAAATAAGTCAAAATTACCACATTCTGAGCAGTTTCAAAGTATCGAAAATCACATAAATCTATCCAATACAACGTAATACGCATGAATCCGTCCTCAAATGCACAAAATTTTGCGTTTCCAGCGAGTAATCAGCGTATTCTCTGAGTCTCGTTGAGAAATTTTTGACTCTGTGAATCTGCTCAGAAGCAAGATTTTGCTTCAAAAGTGCGTTATATGGCAGAATCTAGCTCCAAATACATCATATTTTGTGTTTAAAGAGTGCTATTTGCAGTTTTACAAACTTTGGAATAAGTCTTAATCACGCTATTCCGTTCAGATTCTCACAATCAAAAAGTTCATATTCCTATTCAGGACCTCATAATATGTATGAATCTATCGACAAAAATATTATATTTCGTGTTTTTAGAGCGCTATCTGCAGTTATATGAAGTTTGAAATAAGTCAAAATTACCATATTCTGAGCCATTTCAGAGTATCGCAAATTACATAAATCTATCCAATGCAAAATGACACGCATGAATCCGTCCTCAAATGCACAAAATTTTGCGTTTCCAGCGAGTTATCAGCGTTTTTTCTGAGTCTCGTTGAGAAATTTTTGACTCTGTGAATCTGCTCAGAAGCAAAATTTTGCTCCAAAAGTGCGTTATATGGCAGAATCTAGCACCAAATACATCATTTTTGTGTTTTTAGAGTGCTATTTGCAGTTTAACAAACTTTGGAATAAGTCGAAATCACGCTTTTCCGCGCAGATTTCCACAATCAAAAAGTTCATATTCCTATTCAGGTCCTCATAATATGTATGAATCTATCAACAAAAACATCATATTTCGTGTTTGCAGAGCGCTATCTGCAGTTATATGAAGTTTGAAATAAGTCAAAATTACCACATTCCGAGCAGTTTCAAAGTATCGCAAGTCACATAAATCTATCCAATACAACATAATACGCATGAATCCGTCCTCAAATGCACAAAATTTTGCGTTTCCAGCGAGTTATCAGCGTTTTTTCTGAGTCTCGTTGAGAAATTTTTGACCCTGTAAATCTGCTCAGAAGCAAGATTTTGCTTCAAAAGTGCGTTATATGGCAGAATCTAGCACCAAATACATAATATATCGTGTTTTTAGAGTGCTATTTGCAGTTTTACGAACCCTGGAATAAGTCGAAATCACGCTTTTCCGCGCAGATTTCCACAATCAAAAAGTTCATATCCCTATTCAGGACCTCATAATATGTATGAATCTATCGACAAAAACATCATATTTCGTGTCTTCAGAGCGCCATCTGCAGTTATATGAAGTTTGAAATAAGTCAAAATTACCACATTCTGAGCAGTTTCAAAGTATCGAAAATCACATAAATCTATCCAATACAACGTAATACGCATGAATCCGTCCTCGAATGCACAAAATTTTGCGTTTCCAGCGAGTTATCAGCGTATTCTCTGAGTCTCGTTGAGAAATTTTTGACTCTGTGAATCTGCTCAGAAGTAAGATTCTGCTTCAAAAGTGCGTTACATGGCAGAATCTAGCTCCAAATACATCATATTTTGTGTTTTTAGAGTGCTTCCTGCAGTTTTACAATCTTTGGATTAAGTCAAAATCACGCTTTTCCGCGCAGATTTTCACAATCTAAGAGTTCATATTTCTATCCAGGACCTCATAATATGTATGAATCTATCGACAAAAACATTATATTCCGTGTTTTACAAACTTTGGAATAAGTCGAAATCACGCTTTCCCGCGCAGTTGTTCACAATCAAAAAGTTCATATTCCTATTCAGGACCTCATAATATGTATAAATCTATCGACAAAAACATCATATTTCGTGTCTTCGGAGCGCTATCTGCAGTTATATGAAGTTTGAATTAAGTCAAAATTACCACATTCTGAGCAGTTTTAAAGTATCGCAAATCACATAAATCTATCCAATACAACATAATACGCATGAATCCGTTTCTCAAATGCACAAAATTTTGCGTTTCCAGCGAGTTATCAGCGTTTTTGCTGAGTCTCGTTGAGAAATTTTTGACTCTGTAAATCAGCTCAGAAGCAAGATTTTGCGTCAAAAGTGCGTTACATGGCAGAATCTAGCACCAAATACGTCATATTTCGTGTTCAAAGAGTGCTATTTGCAGTTTTACAAACTTTGGAATAAGTCGAAATCACGCTATTCCGCGCAGATTTTCACAATCAAAAAGTTCATATTCCTCTTAAGGACCTTATAATACGTATGAATCTATCGACAAAAACATCATATTTCGTGTTTTCAGAGCGCTATCTGCAGTTATATGAAGCTTGAAATAAGTCAAAATTACCACATTCTGGGCAGTTTCAAAGTATCGCAAATCACATAAATCTATCCAATACAACATAATACGCATGAATCCGTCCTCAAATGCACAAAATTTTGCGTTTCCAGCGAATTATCATCGTTTTTTCCGAGTCTCGTTGAGAAATTTTTGACACTGCAAATCTGCTCAGAAGTATAATTTTGCTTCAGAAGTGCATTATATGGCAGAATCTAGCTCCAAATACATCATATTTCGTGTTTTTAGAGTGCTTTCTGCAGTTTTACAATCTTTGGATCAAGTCGAAATCACGCTTTTCCGCGCAGATTTTCACAATCAAAAAGTTCATATTCCTATTCAGGACCTCATAATATGTATGAATCTTTCGACAAAATTATCATATTTCGTGTTTTCAGAGCGCTATCTGCAGTAATATGAAGTTTGAAATAAGTCAAAATTACCACATTCAGAGCGGCTTCAAAGTATCGCAAATCACATGAATCTATCCAATGCAACATGATACGCATGAATCCGTCCTCAAATGCACATATTTTGCGTTTCCAGCGAGTTATCAGCGTTTTTTCTGCGTCTCATTGAGAAATTTTTGACTCTATAAATCTGCTCCGAAGCAAGATTTTGCTTCAAAAGTGCGATATATGGCAGAATCTATCACCAAATACGTCATATTTCGTGTTTTTAGAGTGCTATTTGCAGTTTTACAAACCTTGGAATAAGTCGAAATCACGCTTTTGCGCGCAGATTTTCACAATCAAAAAGTTCATATTCCTATTCAGGACCTCATAATATGTATGAATCTTTCGACAAAAATATCATATTTCGTGTTTCCAGAGCGCTATCTGCAGTTATATGAAGTTTGAAATAGGTCAAAATTACCACATTCAGAGCGGCTCCAAAGTATCGCTAATCACATAAATCTATCCAATGCAACATAATACGCATGAATCCGCCCTCAAACGCACATATTTTGCGTTTCCAGCGAGTTATCAGCGTTTTTTCTGCGTCTCGTTGAGTAATTTTTGACACTATAAATCTGCTCAGAAGCAAGATTTTGCTCCAAAAGTGCGTTATATGGCAGAATCTAGCACTAAATACATCATATTTCGTGTTTTTGGAGTGCTATTTGCAGTTTTACAAACTTTGGAATAAGTCGAAATCACGCTTTTCCGCGGAGATTTTCACAATCAAAAAGTTTATATTCCTATTCAGGACCTCATAATATGTATGAATCCATCGACAAAAATATCATTTTTCGTGTTTTCAGAGCGCTATCTGCAGTTATATGAAGTTTGAAATAAGTCAAAATTACAACATTCTGAGCAGTTTCAAAGAATCGCAAAACACATAAATCTATCCAATACAACATAATGCGCATGAATCCGTCCTCAAATGCACAAAATTTTGCATTTCCGGCAAGTTATCAGCGTTTTTTCTGAGTCTCGTTGAGAAATTTTTGACTCTGTGAATCTGCTCAGAAGCAAGATTTTGCTCCAAAAGTGCGTTATATGACAGAATCTAGCACCAAATACATCATTTTTCGTGTTTTTAGAGTGCTATTTGCAGTTTAACAAACTTTGGAATAAGTCGAAATCACGCTTTTCCGCGCAGATTTTCACAATCAAAAAGTTCATATTCCTATTCAGGACCTCATAATATGTATGAATCTTTAGACAAAAACATCATATCTCGTGTTTCCAGAGCGCTATCTGCAGTTATATGAAGTTTGAAATAAGTCAAAATTTCAACATTCTGGGAAGTTTCAAAGTATCGCAAATCACATAAATCTATCCAATGCAACATAATACGCATGAATCCGCCCTCAAATGCACAAAATTTGCGTTTCCAGCGAGTTATCAGAGTTTTTTCTGAGTCTCGTTGAGAAATTTTTGACTTTGTGAATCTGCTCAGAAGCAAGATTTTGCTCCAAAAGTGCGTTATATGGCAGAATCTAGCACCAAATTTATCATTTTTCGTGTTTTTAGAGTGCTATTTGCAGTTTAACAAACTTTGGAATAAGTCGAAATCACGCTTTTCCGCGCAGATTTTCACGATCAAAAAGTTCATATTCCTATTCAGGTCCTCATAGTATGTACGAATCTATCGACAAAAACATCATATTTCGTGTTTGCAGAGCGTTATCTGCAGTTATATGAAGTTTGAAATAAGTCAAAATTACCACATTCTGAGCAGTTTAAAAGTATCGCAAATCACATAAATCTATCCAATACAACATAATACGCATGAATCCGTCCTCAAATGCACAAAATTTTGCGTTTCCAGCGAGTTATCAGCGTTTTTTCTGAGTCTCGTTGAGAAATTTTTGACTCTGTAAATCTGCTCAGAAGCAAGATTTTGCTTCAAAAGTGCGTTATATGGCAGAATCTAGCACCAAATACATCATATTTTGTGTTTAAAGAGTGCTATTTGCAGCTTTACAAACTTTGGAATAAGTCTAAATCACGCTATTCCGTTCAGATTCTCACAATCAAAAAGTTCATATTCCTATTCAGGACCTCATAATATGTATGAATCTATCGACAAAAATATTATATTTCGTGTTTTTAGAGCGCTTTCTGCAGTTATATGAAGTTTGAAATAAGTCAAAATTACCATCTTCTGAGCCATTTCAGAGTATCGCAAATTACATAAATCTATCCAATGCAAAATGACACGCATGAATCCGTCCTCAAATGCACAAAATTTTACGTTTCCAGCGAGTTATCAGCGTTTTTTCTGAGTCTCGTTGAGAGATTTTTGACTGTGTTAATCTGCTCAGAAGCAAAATTTTGCTTCAAAAGTGCGTTGAATGGCAGAATCTAGCACCAAATACATCATATTTCGTGTTTTTAGAGTGCTATTTGCAGTTTTACAAATTTTGTAAAAAGTCGAAATCACGCTATTTCGCGCAGATTTTCACAATTAAAAAGTTCATATTCCTCTTAAGGACCTTATAATACGTATGAATCTATCGACAAAAACATCATATTTCGTGTTTTCAGAGCGCTATTTACAGTTATATGAAGTTTGAAATAAGTCAAAATTACCACATTCTGGGCAGTTTCAAAGTATCGCAAATCACATCAATCTATCCAATACAACATAATACGCATGAATCCGTCCTCAAATGCACAAAATTTTGCGTTTCCAGCGAATTATCAGCGTTTTTTCCGAGTCTCGTTGAGAAATTTTTGACTCTGCAAATCTGCTCAGAAGTAAAATTTTGCTTCAGAAGTGCATTATATGGCAGAATCTAGCTCCAAATACATCATATTTCGTGTTTTTGGAGTGCTTTCTGCAGTTTTACAATCTTTGGATCAAGTCGAAATCACGCTTTTCCGCGCAGATTTTCACAATCAAAAAGTTCATATTCCTATTCAGGACCTCATAATATGTATGAATCTCTCGACAAAAATATCATATTTCGTGTTTTCAGAGCGCTATCTGCAGTTATATGAAGTTTGAAATAAGTCAAAATTACCACATTCAGAGCGGCTTCAAAGTATCGCAAATCACATAAATCATTCCAATGCAACATTATACGCATGAATCCGTCCTCAAATGCACATATTCTGCGTTTCCAGCGAGTTATCAGTGTTTTTTCTGCGTCTCGTTGAGAAATTTTTGACTCTATAAATCTGCTCCGAAGCAAGATTTTGCTTTAAAAGTGCGATATATGGCAGAATCTAGCACCAAATACGTCATATTTCGTGTTTTTAGAATGCTATTTGCAGTTTTACAAACCTTGGAGTAAGTCGAAATCACGCTTTTCCGCGCAGATTTTCACAATCAAAAAGTTCATATTCCTATTCAGGACCTCATAATATGTATGAATCTTTCGACAAAAATATCATATTTCGTGTTTTCAGAGCGCTATCTGCAGTTATATGAAGTTTGAAATAAGTCAAAATAACCACATTCAAAACGGCTTCAAAGTATCGCAAATCACATAAATCTATCCAATGCAACATAATACGCATGAATCCGTCCTCAAATGCACATATTTTGCGTTTCCAGCGAGTTATCAGCGTTTTTTCTGCGTCTCGTTGAGAAATTTTTGACTCTATAAATCTGCTCCGAAGCAAGATTTTGCTTCAAAAGTGCGATATATGGCAGAATCTAGCACCAAATACATAATATTTCTTGTTTTTAGAGCGCTATTTGCAGTTTTAAAAACTTTGGAATAAGTCAAAATCACGCTTTCCCGCGCAGATTTTCACAATCAAAAAGTTCATATTCCTATTCAGGACCTTATAATATGTATGAATCTATCGACAAAAACATCATATTTTGTGTCTTCAGAGCGCTATCTGCAGTTAAATGAAGTTTGAAATAAGTCAAAATTACCACATTCTGAGCAGTTTCAAAGTATCGAAAATCACATAAATCTATCCAATACAACGTAATACGCATGAATCCTTCCTCACATGCACAGAATTTTGGGTTCTTAGCGAGTTATCAGCGTTTTTTCTAAGTCTCGTTGAGAAATTTTTGACTCTGTGAATCTGCTCAGAAGCAAGATTTTGCTCCAAAAGTGCGTTATATGGCAAAATCTAGCACCAAATACACCATATTCCGTGTTTTCAGAGTGCTATTTGCAGTTTAACAAACTTTGGAATAAGTCGAAATCACGCTCTTAAGCGCAGATTTTCACGATCAAAAAGTTCATATTCCTATTACGGACCTCATAATATGTATGAATCTATCGACAAAAACATCATATCACGTGTTTTCAAAGCGCTATCTGCAGTTATATGGAGTTTGAAATGAGTCAAAATTACCACATTCTGAGCAGTTTCAAAGTATCGCAAATCACATAAATCTATCCAATACAACATAATACGCACGAATCCGTTCTCAAATGCACAAAATTTTGCGTTTCCAGCGAGTTATCAGCGTTTTTTCTGAGTCTCGTTGAGAAATTTTTGACTCTGTTAATTAGCTCAGAAGCAAGATTTTGCTTCAAAAGTGCGTAATATGGCAGAATCTAGCACCAAATACATCATTTTTCGTGTTTTTAGGATGCTATTCGCAGTTTTACAAACTTTGGAATAAATCGAAATCACGCTTTTTCGCGCGGATTTTCACAATCAGAAAGTTAATATCCCTATTCAGGACCTCATCATATGTATGAATCTATCGTAGAACATATCATATTTCGTGTTTTCAGAGCGCTATCTGCAGTTATATGAAGTTTGAAATAAGTCAAAATCACCATATTCTGAGCAGTTTCAAAGTATCGCAAATCACATAAATCTATCCAATGCAACATGATACGCATGGATCCGTCCTCAAATGCACAAATTTTGCGTTTCCAGCGAGTTATCAGCGTTTTTTCTGAGTCTCGTTGGGAAATTTTTCATTCTGTAAATCAGCTCAGAAGCAACATTTTGCTTCAAAAGTGCGTTATATTGCAGAATCTAGCACCAAATACATCATATTTCGTGTTTTTAGAGTGCTACTTGCAGTTTTCCAAACTTTGGAATAAGTCGAAATCATGCTATTCCGCGCAGATTTTCACAATCAAAAAGTTCATATTCCTATTCAGGATCTCATAATATGTACGAATCTATCGACAAAAACTTCATATTTCGTGTTTTCAGAGCGCTATCTGCAGTTATATGAAGTTTGAAATAAGTCAAAATTACCACATTCTGAGCAGTTTGAAAGTATCGCAAATCACATAAATCTATCCAATACAACATAATACGCATGAATCCGTCCCCAAATGCACAAAATTTTGCGTTTCCAGCAGTTATCAGTGTCTTTTCTGAGTGTCGTTAAGGAATTTTTGACTCTGTAAATCTGCTCAGAAGCAAGATTTTGCTTCAAAAGTGCGTTATATGGCAGAATCCAGCTCCAAATACATCATATATTGTGTTTTAAGAGTGCTATTTGCAGTTTTACAAATTTTGGAATAAGTCGAAATCACGCTATTCCGCGCAGATTTTCACAATCAAAGAGTCCATATTTTCTATTCAGGACCTCATAATATGTACGAATCTATCGACAAAAACATCATATTTCGTGTTTTCAGAGCGCTATCTGCAGTTATATGAAGTTTGAAATAAGTCAGAATTACCACATTCTGAGCAGTTTCAAAGTATCGCAAATCACATAAATCTATCCAACACAACATATTACGCATTGATCCGTCCTCAAATGCACAAAATTTTGCGTTTCCAGCGAGTTATCAGTGTTTTTTCTGAGTCTCGTTGAGAAATTTTTGACTCTGTAAATCTGCTCAGAAGCAAGATTTTGCTTCAAAAGTGCGTTATATGGCAGAATCTAGCACCAAATACATTATATTTTGTGTTTTTAGAGTGCTATTTGCAGTTTTACAAATTTTGGAATGAGTCGAAATCACGCTATTCCGCGCAGATTTTTACATTCAAAAAGTTCATATTCCTATTCAGGACCTGAAAATATGTACGAATCTATCGACAAAAACATCATATTTCGTGTTTTCAGAGCGCTATCTCCAGTTATATGAAGTTTGAAATAAGTCAAAATTACCACATTCTGAGCAGTTTCAAAGTATCGCAAATCACATGAATCTATCCAATACAACATAATACGCATGAATCCGTCCTCAAGTGCACAAAATTCTGCGTTTCCAGCGAGTTATCAGCGTATTTTCTGAGTCTCGTTGAGAAATTTTTGACTCTGTTAATCTGCTCAGAAGCAAGATTTTGCTTCAAAAGTGCGTTATAAGACAGAATCTAGCACCAAATACGTCATATTTCGTATTTTGAGAGTGCTATTTGCAGTTTCACAAACTTTAGAATATGTCAAAATCACGCTTTTCCGCGCAGATTTTCACAATCAAAAAGTTCATATTCCTATTAAGGACCTCATGATATGTATGAATCTATCGACAAAAATATCATATCTCGTGTTTTCAGAGCGCTACCTGCAGTTATATGAAGTTTGAAATAAGTCAAAATTACCACATCTTGAGCAGTTTCAAAGTATCGCAAATCACATAAATCTATCCAATGCAACATGATACGCATGAATCCGTCCTCAAATGCACAAATTTTGCGTTTCCAGCGAGTTATCAGCGTTTTTTCTGAGTCTCGTTGGGAAATTTTTCATTCTGTAAATAAGCTCAGAAGCAACATTTTGCTTCAAAAGTGCGTTATATGGCAGAGTCTAGCACCAAATACGTCATATATTGTGTTTTAAGAGTGCTATTTGCAGTTTTACAAACTTTGGAATATGTCGAAATCACGCTTTTCCGCGCAGATTTTCACAATCAAAAATTTCATTTTCCTATTAAGGACCTCATAATATGTATGAATCTATCGACAAAAATATCATATTTCGTGTTTTCAGAGCGCTATCTGCAGTTATATGAAGTTTGAAATAAGTCAAGATTACCACTTTCTGAGCAGTTTCAAAGTATAGCAAATCACATAAATCTATCCAATGCAACATAATACGCATGAATTTGTCCTCAAATGCACAAATTTTGCGTTTCCAGCGAGTTATAAGCGTTCTTTCTGAGTCTCGTTGAGAAATTTTTGCTTCAAAAGTGCGTCATATGGCAGAATCTAGCACCAAATACATCATATTTCGTGTTTTAAGAGTGCTATTTGCAGTCTTACAAACTTTGGAATAAGTCGAAATCACGCTATTCCGCGCAGATTTTTACAATCAAAAAGTTCATATTTCCTATTCAGGACCTCATAATATGTATGAATCTATCGACAAAAACATCATATTTCGCGTTTTCAGAGCGCTATCTGCAGTTATATGAAGTTTGAAATGAGTCAAAATTACCACATTCTGAGCAGTTTGAAAGTATCGCAAATCACATAAATCTATCCAATACAACATAATACGCATGAATCCGTCCCCAAATGCACAAAATTCTGCGTTTCCAGCGAGTTATCAGTGTTTTCTCTGAGCCTCGTTGAGGGAATTTTTGACTCTGTAAATCTGCTCAGAAGCAAGATTTTGCTTCAAAAGTGCGTTATATGGCAGAATCCAGCACCAAATACATCATATTTTGTGTTTTAAGAGTGCTATTTGCAGTTTTACAAATTTTGGAATAAGTCGAAATCACGCTATTCCGCGCAGATTTTCACAATCAAAGAGTCAATATTCCTATTCAGGACCTCATAATATGTACGAATCCATCGACAAAAACATCATATTTCGTGTTTTCAGAGTGCTATCTGCAGTTATATGAAGTTTGAAATAAGTCAGAATTACCACATTCTGAGCAGTTTCACAGTATCGCAAATCACATGAATCTATCCAATACAACATAATACGCATGAATCCGTCCCCAAATGCACAAAATTTTGCGTTTCCAGCGAGTTATCAGCGTTTTTTCTGAGTGTCGTTGGGGGAATTTTTGACTCTGTAAATCTGCTCAGAAGCAAGATTTTACTTCAAAAGTGTGTTATATGGCAGAATCTATCACCAAATACGTCATATTTCGTGTTTTTAGAGTGCTATTTGCAGTTTTATAAACTTTGGAATAAGTCGAAATTACGCTATTCAACGCAGATTTTCACAATGAAAAAGTTCATATTTCTATTCAGGACCTCATAATATGTAAGAATGTATCAACAAAAATATCATATTTCGTGTCTTCAGAGCGCTATCTGCAGTTGTATGAAGTTTGGAATAAGTCAAAATTACCACATTCAGAGCAGTTTCAAAGTATCGCAAATCACATAAATCTATCCAATGCAAAATCATACGCATTTATCCGTCTCCAATTGCACAAAATTTTGCATTTACAGCGAGTTATCAGCGTTCTTTCTGAGTCTCGTTGAGAAATTTTTGACTCTGTAAATCTGCTCAGAAGCAAGATTTTGCTTCAAAAGTGCGTTATATGGCAGAATCTAGCTCCAAATACATCATATTCCGTGATTTTAGAGTACTATTTGCAGTTTAACAAATCTTGGAATAAGTTGAAATCACGCTATTCGGCGCAGATTTTCACAATCAAAAAGTTCATATTCCTATTCAGGACCTTATAATATGTACAGATCTATCGACAAAAACATCATATTCCGTGTTTTCAGAGCACTATCTGCAGTTATATGAAGTTTGAAATAAGTCAGAATTACCACATTCTGAGCAGTTTCAAAGTATCGCAAATCCCATAAATCTATCCAATACAACATAATACGCATGAATAGGTCCTCAAATGCACAAAAATTTGCGTTTCCCAGCGAGTTATCAGCGTTTTTTCTGAGTCTCGATGAGAAATTTTTGACTTTGTGAATCTGCTCAGAAGCTAGATTCCGCTTCAAAAGTGCGTTATATGGCAGAATGTAGCACCAAATACATCATATTTCGTGTTTTTAGAGTGCTATCTGCAGTTTTACAACTTTGGAATAAGTCGAAATAACGCTTTCCCGCGCAGATTTTCACAATCAAAAAGTCCATATTCCTATTCAGGACCTCATAATATGTATGAATCTATCGACAAAAATATGATATTTTGTGTTTCCAGAGCGCTATCTGCAGTTATATGAAGTTTGAAATAAGACAGAATTACCACATTCTGAGCAGTTTCAAAGTATCGCAAATCACATAAATCTATCCAATGCAATATAATACGCAAGAATCCGTCCTCAAATGCACAAAATTTTTCGTTTCCAGCGGGTTATCAGCGTTTTTACTGAGTCTCGTTGAGAAATTTCTGACTCCGTAAATCTGCTCAGAAGCAAGATTTTGCTTCAAAAGTGCGTTATATGGCAGAATCCAGCACCAAATACATTATATTCCGTGTTTTTAGAGTGCTATTTGCAGTTTTACAAATTTTGGAATAAGTCGAAATCACGCTATTCCGCGCAGATTCTCACAATCAAAAATCTATCCAATACAACATAATACGCTTGAATCCGTCCTCAAATGCAAAAAATTTTGCGTTTCTAGCGAGCTATCAGCGTTTTTTCTGAGTCTCGTTGAGGAATTTTTGACTCTGTAAATCTGCTCAAAAGTAAGATTTGCTTCAAAAGTGCGTTATTTGGCAGAATCTAGCACCAAATACGTCATATTTCGTGTTTCTAGAGTGCTATTTGCAGTTTTACAAACTTTGGAATAGGTCGAATCACGCTTTTCCGCGCAGATTTTCACAATCAAAAAGTTCATATTCCTATTCAGGACCTCATAATATGTATGAATCTATCGACGAAAACATCATATTTCGTGTTTTCAGAGCGCCATCTGCGGTTATATGAAGTTTGAAATAAGTTAAAATTACCACATCCTGGACAGTTCCAAAGTATCGCAAATCACATAAATCTATCCAATACAACATAATACGCATGAATCCGTCCTCCAATGCACAAAATTATGCGTTTCCAGCGAGTTATCAGCGTTTATTCTGCGTCTCGTTGAGAAATTTTTGACTCTGTAATTCTGCTCAGAAGCAAGATTTTGCTTCAAAATTGCGTTATATGGCAGAATCTAGCACCAAATACATCCTATTGCGTGTTTTAGAGTGCTATTTGCAGTTTTACAGATTCTGGAATAAGTCGAAATCACGCTATTCCGCGCGGATTTTCACAATCAAAAAGTTCATATTCCTATTCAGGACCTCATAATATGTATGAATCTATCGACAAAAACATCATATTTCGTGTTTTCAGAGCGCTATCTGCAATTATATGAAGTTTGAAATAAGTCAAAATTACCACATTCTGAACAGTTCCAAAGTATCGCAAATCACATAAATCTATCCAATACAACATAATACGCATGAATCCGTCCTCAAATGCACAGAATTATGCGTTTCCAGCGAGTTTTCAGCGTTTTTTCTGAGTCTCATTGAGAAATTTTTGACTCTGTAAATCTGCTCAGAAGCGAGATTTTGCTTCAAAAGTGCGTCATATGGCAGAATCTTGCACCAAATACGTCACATTTTGTGTTTCAGAGTGCTACTTGCAGTTTTACAAACTTTGGGATAAGTCGAAATCACGCTTTTCAGCGAAGATTTTCACAATCAAAAAGTTCATATTGCTATTCAGGACCTCATAATATAAATGAATTTATCGACAAAATATCATATTTCATGTTTTCAGAGCGCTATCTGCGATTATATAAAGTTTGAAATTAGTCAAAATTACCACATTCTGAGCGGTTCCAAAGTATCGCAAATCACATAAATCCATCCAATACAACATGATACGCATGAATCCGTCCTCAATCCCACAAAATTTTGCGTTTCCAGCGAGTTATCAGCGTTTTTTCTGGGTCTCGTTGAGAAATTTCCGACTGTGTAAATCTGCTCAGAAGCAAGATTTTGCTTCAAAAGTGCGTTATATGGCAGAATCTAGCACCAAGTATATCATATTTCGTAATTTTTGAGTGCCATTTGCAGTTTTACAGACTTTGGAATAAGTCGAAATCACGCTTCTCAGCGCAGATTTTCACAATCAAAAAGTTCATATTTCTATCCGGACCTCATAATATGTATGAATCTTTCGACATAAACATCATATTTTTTGTTTTCAGAGCGCTATCTGCAGTTATATGAAGTTTGAAATAAGTCAAAATTACCACATTCTGAGCAGTTTCAAAGTATCGCAAATCACATAAATCTATCCAATACAACATATAACGCATTAAATCCGTCCTTAAATGCACAATATTTTGCGTTTCCAGCGAGTTATCAGCGTTTTTCTGAGTCTCGTTGAGAAATTTTCGTGTTTTCAAAGCGCTATCTGCAGTTATTTGAAGTTTGAAATAAGTCAAAATTACCACACTCTGAGCAGTTTGAAAGTATCGCAAATCACATAGATCTATCCAGAACAACATAATACGCATGAACTTGTCCTCAAATGCACAAAATTTTGCGTTTCCAGCGAGTTATCAGCGTTTTTTCTGAGTCTCGTTGAGAAATTTTTGACTCTGTGAATCTGTTCAGAAGCAGGATTTTGCTTCAAAAGTGCGTTATATGGAGGAATCTTGCACCAAATACATCATATTCGTGTTTTTAGAGTGCTCTTTGCAGTTTTACAAACCTTGGAATAAGTCGTAATCACGCTTCTCCGCGCAGATTTCCACAATCAAAAAGTTCATATTCCATAATCGACAAACATATCATATTTCGTGTTTTCGGAGCGCTATCTGCAGTTATATGAAGTTTGAAATAAGTCAGAATTACCACATTCTAAGCAGTTTCAAAGTATCGCAAATCACATAAATCTATCCAATGCAATATAATACGCATGAATCCGTCTTCGAATGCACAAAATTTTGCGTTTACAGCAAAATATCAGCGTTCATTCTGAGTCTCGTTGAGAAATTTTTGACTCTGTAAATCTGCTCAGAAGCAAGATTTTGCTTCAAAAGTGCGTTATATGGTAGAATCTAGCACCAAATACATCATATTTCGTGTTTTCAGAGTGCTATTTGCAGTTTCACAAATTTTGGAATAAGTCGAAATCACGCTATTCCGCGCAGATTTTCACAATCAAAAAGTTCATATTCCTATTCAGGACCTCATAATATGTATGAATCTATCGACAGAAATAACATATTTCGTGTTTTCAGAGCGCTATCTGCGGTTATATGAAGTTTGGAATAAGTCAAAATTACCACATTCTGAGCAGTGTCAAAGTATCGCAAATCAAAAAAATTTATCCAATACAGCATAATACCCATGAATCCGTCCTCAATTGCACAAAATTTTGCGTTTCCAGCGAGTTATCAGCATTTTTTCTGGGTCTTGTTGAGAAATTTTCGCCTCTGTGAATCTGCTCAGAAGCAAGACTTTGCTTCAAAAGTGCGTTATATGGCAGAATCTAGCACCAAATACATCATATTTCGTGATTTTTGAGTGCCATTTGCAGTTTTACAGACTTTGGAATAAGTCGAAATCACGCTTTTCAGCGCAGATTTTCACAATCAAAAAGTTCATATTTCTATTCAGGACCTCATAATATGTATGAATCCATCGACAAAAACATCATATTTCTTGTTTTCAGAGCGCTATCTGCAGTTATATGAAGTATGAAATAAGTCAAAATTACCACATTCTGAGCAGTTTCAAAGTATCGCAAATCACATAAATCTATCCAATACAACATATTACGCATGATTCCGTCCTCAAATGCACAAAATTTTGCGTTTCCAGCGAGTTATCAGCGTTTTTTTTGAGTCTCGTTGAGAAATTTCTGACTCTGTCAATCTGCTCAGAAGCAGAGATTTTGCTTCAAAAGTGCGTTATATGGCAGAATCTAGCACCAAATACATCATATTTCGTGTTTTTAGAGTGCTTTTTGCAGTTTTACAAACTTCGGAATAAGTCGAAATCACGCTTTCCCGCGCAGATTTTCACAATCAAAAAGTTCAAATTCCCATTCAGGACCTCATAATATGTATGAATCTATCGACAAAAATATCATATTTCTTGTTTTCAGAGCGCTATCTGCAGTTATATGAAGTTTGAAATAAGTCAAAATTACCACATTTTGAGCAGTTTCAAAGTATCGCAAATCACATAAATCTATTCAATACAACATATTACGCATGAATCCGTCCTCAAATGCACAAAATTTGCGTTTCCAGCGAGTTATCAGCGTTTTTTTTTGTCTCGTTGAGAAATTTTTGACTCTGTGAATCTGCTCAGAAGCAAGATTTGATCCAAAAGTGCGTTATATGGCAGAATCTAGCACCAAATACGTCATATTTCGTGTTTTTGGAGTGCTATTTGCAGTTCTACAAACTTTGGAATATGTCGAAATCACGCTTTTCCGCGCAGATTTTCACAATCAAACAGCTCATATTCCTATTAAGGACCTCATAACATTTATGAATTTATCGACAAAAATATCATATTTCGTGTTTTCAGAGCGCTATCTGCAGTTATATGAAGTTAGTTATAAGTCAAAATTACCACATTCTGAGCAGTTTCAAAGTATCGCAAATCACATAAATCTATCCAATGCAACATAATACGCATGAATCCGTCCTCAAATGCACAAATTTTGCGTTTCCAGCGAGTTATCAGCGTTTTTTCTGAGTCTCGTTGAGAAATTTTTGACTCTGTGAATCTGCTCAGAAGCAGGATTTTGCTTCAAAAGTGCGTTATATAGCAGAATCTAGCACCAAATACATCATATTTCGTGTTTTTAGAGTGCTATTTGCAGTTTAACAAACTTTGGAATAAGTCGAAATCACGCTTTTCCGCGCAGATTTTCAAAATCAAAAAGTTCATATTCTCATCCAGGACCTCATAATATGTATGAATCTATCGACAAAAAGATCATATATCGTGTTTTCAGAGCGCTATCTGCGGTTATATGAAGTTTGCAATAAGTCAAAATTACCACATTCTGAGCAGTTTCAAAGTATCGCAAATCACATAAATCTATCCAATACAACATAATACGCATGAATCCGTCCTCAAATGCACAAAATTCTGCGTTTCCAGTGAGTTATCAGCGTTTTTTCTGAGTCTCGTTGAGAAATTTTTGACTCTGTAAATCTGCTCAGAAGCAAGATTCTGCTTCAAAAGTGCGTTTTATGGCAGAATCTAGCACCAAATACATCATATTTCGTGTTTTTAGAGTGCTATTTGCAGTTTTACAAACTTTGGAATGAGTCGGAATCACGCTTCTCCGCGCAAATTTTCACAATCAGAAAGTTCATATTCCTATTCAGGACCTCATAATCTGTATGAATCTATCGACAAAAACATCATATTTCGTGTCTTCAGAGCGCTATCTGCAGTTATATGAAGTTTGAAGTAAGTCAAAATTACCACATTCTGAGCAGTTTCAAAGTATCGCAAATCACAATAATCTATCCAATACAACATAATACGCATGAATCCGTCCTCAAATGCACAAAATTTTGCGTTTCCAGCGAGTTATCAGCGTTTTTTCTGAGTCTTGTTGAGAAATTTGTGACTCTGTTAATCTGCTCAGAAGCAAGATTTTGCTTCAAAAGTGCGTTATGTGGCAGTATCTAGCACCAAATACATCATATTTCGTGTTTTCAGAGTGCTATTTGCAGTCTCACAAACTTTGGAATAAGTCGAAATCACGATTTCCCGCGCAGATCTTTACAATTAAAAAGTTCATATTCCTATTCAGGATCTCATAATATGTATGAATCTATCGACAAAAACATCATATTTCGTGTTTTCAGAGCGCCATCTGCAGTTATATGAAGTTTGAAATAAGTCAAAATTTCCACATTCTGAGCAGTTTCAAAGTATCGCAAATCACATAAATCTATCCAATACAACATATTACGCATGAATCCGTCCTTAAATGCACAAAATTTTGCGTTTCCAGCAAGTTATCAGCGTTTTTTCTGAGTCTCGTTGAGAAATTTTTGACTCTGTGAATCTGCTCAGAAGCAAGATTTTGCCTCAAAAGTGCGTTATATGGCAGAATCTAGCACCAAATACATCATTTCTCGTGTTTTTAGAGTGCTATTTGCAGTTTAACAAACTCTGGAATAAGTCGAAATCACGCTTTTCCGCGCAGATTTTCACAATCAAAAAGTTCATATTCCTATTCAGGTCCTCATAATATGTATGAATCTATCAACAAAAACATCATATTTCGTGTTTGCAGAGCGCTATCTGCAGTTATATGAAGTTTGAAATAAGTCAAAATTACCACATTCTGAGCAGTTTCAAAGTATCGCAAATCACATAAATCTATCCAATACAACCATAATACGCATGAATCCGTCCTCAAATGCACAAAATTTTGCGTTTCCAGCGAGTTATCAGCGTTTTTTCTGAGTCTCGTTGAGAAATTTTTGACTCTGTAAATTTGCTCAGAAGCAAGATTCTGCTTCAAAAGTGCGTTATATAGCAGAATCTAGCACCAAATACGTCATATTTCGTGTTTTTAGAGTGCTATTTGCAGTTTTACAAACTTTGGAATATGTCAAAATCACGCTTTTCCGCGCAGATTTTCACAATCAAAAAGTTCATATTCCTATTAAGGACCTCATAATATGTATGAATCTATAGAAAGAAATATCATATCTCGTGTTTTCAGAGCGCTACCTGCAGTTATATGAAGTTTGAAATAAGTCAAAATTACCACATCCTGAGCAGTTTCAAAGTATCGCAAATTACATAAATCTATCCAATGCAACATGATACGCATGAATCTGTCCTCAAATGCACAAATTTTGCGTTTCCAGCGAGTTATCAGCGTTTTTCCTGAGTCTCGTTGGGAAATTTTTCATTCTGTAAATCAGCTCAGAAGAAACATTTTGCTTCAAAAGTGCGTTATATGGCAGAGTCTAGCACCAAATACGTCATATTTTGTGTTTTTAAAGTGCTATTTGCAGTCTTACAAACTTTGGAATATGTCGAAATCACGCTTTTCTGTGCGGATTTTCACAATCAAAAATTTCATTTTCCTATTAAGGACCTCATAATATGTATGAATCTATCGACAAAAATATTATATTTCGTGTTTTCAGAGCGCTATCTGCAGTTATATGAAGATTGAAATAAGTCAAAATTACCACATTCTGAGCAGTTTCAAAGTATAGCAAATCACATAAATCTATCCAATGCAACATAATACGCATGAATCCGTCCTCAAATGCACAAATTTTGCGTTTCCAGCGAGTTATCAGCGTTTTTTCCGAGTCTCGTTGAGAAATTTTTGCTTCAAAAGTGCGTTATATGGCAGAATCTAGCACCAAATACATCATATTTCGTGTTTTTAGAGTGCTATTTGCAGTTTCACAAACTCTGGAATAAGTCGAAATCACGCTATTCCGCGCAGATTTTCACCATCAAAAAGTTCATATTCCTATTCAGGACCTCATAATATGTATGAATCTATCGACAAAAACATCATATTTCGCGTTTTCAGAGCGCTATCTGCAGTTATATGAAGTTTGAAATAAGTCAAAATTACCACATTCTGAGCAGTTTGAAAGTATCGCAAATCACATAAATCTATCCAATACAACATAATACGCATGAATCTGTCCCCAAATGCACAAAATTTTGCGTTTCCAGCGAGTTATCAGCGTTTTTTCTGTCTCGTTGAGAAATTTTTGACCCTGTAAATCTGCTCAGAAGCAAGATTATGCTTCAAAAGTGCGTTATATGGCAGAATCTAGCACCAAATACATCATATTCCGTTTTTTTAGAGTGCCATTTGCAGTTTTACTAACTTTAAAATGAGTCGTAATCACGCTTTTCAGCGCAGATTTTCACAATCAAAGAGTTGATATACCTATTCAGGACCTCATAGTATGTATGAATCTATCGACAAAAACATCATATTTCGTGTTTCTAGAGCGCTATCTGCAGTTATATGAAGTTTGAAATAAGTCAAAATTACCACATTCTGAGCAGTTTCAAAGTATCGCAAATCACATAAATCTATCCAATACAACATATTACGCATGAATCCGTCCTCAAATGCACAACATTTTGCGTTTCCAGCGAGTTATCGATGTTTTTTCTGAGTCTCGTTGAGAATTTTTGACTCTGTAAATCTGCTCAGAAGCAAGATTTTGCTCCAAAAGTGCGTTATATGGCAGAATCTAGCACCAAATACATCATATTTTTGTGTTTTTTAGAGTTCTATTTGCAGTTTTACAAATTTTGGAATAAGTCGAAATCACGCTTCTCCGCGCAGATTTTCACAATCAAAAAGTACATATTCCTATTCAGGACCTCATAATATGTATGAATCTATCGACAAAAACATCATATTTCGTGTTTTCAGAGCGCTATCTGCAGTTATATGAAGTTTGAAATAAGGCAAAATTACCACATTCTGAGCAGTTTCAAAGTATCGGCGAATCACATAAATCTATCCATTACAACATAATACGCATGAATCCGTCCTCAAATGCACAAAATTTTGCGTTTCCAGCGAGTTATCAGCGTTTATTCTGAGTCTCGTTGAGAAAATTTTGACTCTGTGAATCTGCTCAGAAGCAAGATTTTGCTTCAAAAGTGCGTTATATGGCAGGATCTATCACCAAATACATCATATTTCGTGTTTCTAGAGTGCTATTTGCAGTTTTACAAACCTTGGAATAAGTCGTAATCACGCTTTTTCGCGCAGATTTTTACAATCAAAAAGTTCATATTTCTATTAAGGACCTCATAATATGACAAAAACATCATATTTGTGTTTCCAGAGCGCTATCTGCAGTTATATGAAGTTTGAAATAAGGAAAATCACCACATTCTGAGCAGTTACAAAGTATCGCAAATCACATAAATCTATCCATTACAACATAATGAGCATGAATCCGTCCTCAAATGCACAAAATTTTGCGTTTCCAGCAATTTATCAGCGTTTATTCTGGGTCTCGTTCAGAAATTTTTGACTCTGTAAATCTGCTCAGGAGCAAGATTTTGCTTCAAAAGTGCGTTATATGACAGAATCTAGCACCAAATACATCATATTTCGTGTTTTTAGAGTGCTATTTGCAGTCTTACAAACTTTGGAATAAATCAAAATCACGGTTTTCCGCGCAGATTTTTACAATCGAAAAGTCCATATTCCTATACAGGACCTTATAATATGTATGAATCTATCGACAAAAACATCATATTTTGAGTTTTCAGAGCGCTATCTGCAGTTATATGGAATTTGAAATAAGGCAGAATTACCACATCCTGAGCAGTTTCAAAGTATCGCAAATCACATAAATCTATCCAATACAACATGATACGCATCGATCCGTCCTCAAAATGCACAAAATTATGAGTCTCCAGCGAGTAATCAGCGTTTTTTCTGAGTCTCGTTAAGAGATTTTTGACTCTGTAAATCTGCTCAGAAGCAAGATTCTGCTTCAAAAGTGCGTTATATGGAAGAATCTAGCACCAAATACATCATATTTCGTGTTTTTAGAGTGCCATTTGCAGTTTTACAAACTTTGGAATAAGTCGAAATCACGCTTTTCCTCGCAGATTTTCACAATCAAAAGTCCACATTCCTATTCAGGACCTCATGATATGTATGAATCTATCGACAAAAACATCAAATTTCTTGTTTTCAGAGCGCTATCTGCAGTTATATGAAGTTTGAAATGAGTCAAAATCACCACATTCTGAGCAGTTTCAAAGTATCGCAAATCACATAGATCTATCCAGAACAACATAATACGCATGAATCCTTCCTCAAATGCACAAAATTTTGCGTTTTCAGCGAGTTATCAGCGTTTTTTCTGAGTCTCGTTGAGAAATTTTTGACTCTGTGAATCCAGTCAGAAGCAAGATTTCGCTTCAAAAGTGCGTTATATGGAGGAATCTAGCACCAAATACATCATATTTCGTGTTTTTAGAGTGCTCTTTGCAGTTTTACAAACCTTGGAATAAGTCGTAATCACGCTTCTCCGCGCAGATTTCCACAATCAAAAAGTTCATATTCCAATTCAGGACCTTATGATATGTACGAATCTATCGACAAAAACATCATATTTCGTGTTTTCGGAGCGCTATCTGCAGTTATATGAAGTTTGAAATAAGTCAAAATTACCACATTTCGGCAGTCTCAAAGTATCGCAAATCACATGAATCTCTCCAATACAACATAATACGCATGAATCTGTCCTCAAATGCACAAAATTTTGCGTTTCCAGCGAGTTATCAGCGTTTTTTCTGAGTCTCGTTGAGAAATTTTTGACTTTGTAAATCTGCTCAGAAGCAAGATTCTGCTTCAAAAGTGCGTTATATAGCAGATTCTAGCACCAAATACGTCATATTTCGTGTTTTTAGAGTGCTATTTGCAGTTTCACAAACTCTGGAATAAGTCGAAATCACGCTATTCCGCGCAGATTTTCACCATCAAAAAGTTCATATTCCTATTCAGGACCTCATAATATGTATGAATCTATCGACAAAAACATCATATTTCGCGTTTTCAGAGCGCTATCTGCAGTTATATGAAGTTTGAAATAAGTCAAAATTACCACATTCTGAGCAGTTTGAAAGTATCGCAAATCACATAAATCTATCCAATACAACATAATACGCATGAATCTGTCCCCAAATGCACAAAATTTTGCGTTTCCAGCGAGTTATCAGCGTTTTTTCTGAGTCTCGTTGAGAAATTTTTGACCCTGTAAGTCTGCTCAGAAGCAAGAATATGCTTCAAAAGTGCGTTATATGGCAGAATCTAGCACCAAATACATCATATTCCGTGTTTTTAGAGTGCCATTTGCAGTTTTACTAACTTTAAAATGAGTCGTAATCACGCTTTTCAGCGCAGATTTTCACAATCAAAAAGTTGATATACCTATTCAGGACCTCATAGTATGTATGAATCTATCGACAAAAACATCATATTTCGTGTTTCTAGAGCGCTATCTGCAGTTATATGAAGTTTGAAATAAGTCAAAATTACCACATTCTGAGCAGTTTTAAAGTATCGCAAATCACATAAATCTATCCAATACAACATATTACGCATGAATCCGTCCTCAAATGCACAACATTTTGCGTTTCCAGCGAGTTATCGATGTTTTTTCTGAGTCTCGTTGAGAAATTTTTGACTCTGTAAATCTGCTCAGAAGCAAGATTTTGCTCCAAAAGTGCGTTATATGGCAGAATCTAGCACCAAATACATCATATTTTTTGTGTTTTTAGAGTACTATTTGCAGTTTTACAAATTTTGGAATAAGTCGAAATCACGCTTCTCCGCGCAGATTTTCACAATCAAAAAGTACATATTCCTATTCAGGACCTCATAATATGTATGAATCTATCGACAAAAACATCATATTCCGTGTTTTCTGAGCGCTATCTGCAGTTATATGAAGTTTGAAATAAGGCAAAATTACCACATTCTGAGCAGTTTCAAAGTATCGCGAATCACATAAATCTATCCATTACAACATAATACGCATGAATCTGTCCTCAAATGCACAAAATTTGCGTTTCCAGCGAGTTATCAGCGTTTATTCTGGGTCTCGTTCAGAAATTTTTGACTCTGTGAATCTGCTCAGAAGCAAGATTTTGCTTCAAAAGTGCGTTATATGGCAGGATCCATCACCAAATACATCATATTTCGTGTTTCTAGAGTGCTATTTGCAGTTTTACAAACCTTGGAATAAGTCGTAATCACGCTTTTTCGCGCAGATTTTTACAATCAAAAAGTTCATATTTCTATTAAGGACCTCATAATATGACAAAAACATCAAATTTGTGTTTTCAGAGCGCTATCTGCAGTTATATGAAGTTTGAAATAAGGCAAAATCACCACATTCTGAGCAGTTACGAAGTATCGCAAATCACATAAATCTATCCATTACAACATAATGAGCATTGAATCCGTCCTCAAATGCACAAATTTTGCGTTTCCAGCAATTTATCAGCGTTTATTCTGGGTCTCGTTCAGAAATTTTTGACTCTGTGAATCTGCTCAGGAGCAAGATTTTGCTTCAAAAGTGCGTATATGACAGAATCTAGCACCAAATACATCATATTTCATGTTTTTAGAGTGCTATTTGCAGTCTTACAAACTTTGGAATAAATCGAAATCACGGTTTTCCGCGCAGATTTTTACAATCGAAAAGTTCATATTCCTATACAGGACCTTATAATATGTATGAATCTATCGACAAAAACATCATATTTTGTGTTTTCAGAGCGCTATCTGCAGTTATATGGAATTTGAAATAAGGCAGAATTACCCACATTCTGAGCAGTTTCAAAGTATCGCAAATCACATAAATCTATCCAATACAACATAATACGCATCGATCCGTCCTCAAATGCACAAAATTATGAGTCTCCAGCGAGTAATCAGCGTTTTTTCTGAGTCTCGTTAAGAGATTTTTGACTCTGTAAATCTGCTCAGAAGCAAGATTTAGCTTCAAAAGTGCGTTATATGGAAGAATCTAGCACCAAATACATCATATTTCGTGTTTTTAGAGTGCCATTTGCAGTTTTACAAACTTTGGAATAAGTCGAAATCACGCTTTTCCTCGCAGATTTTCACAATCAAAAAGTTCACATTCCTATTCAGGACCTTATGATATGTATGAATCTATCGACAAAAACATCAAATTTCTTGTTTTCAGAGCGCTATCTGCAGTTATATGAAGTTTGAAATAAGTCAAAATCACCACATTCTGAGCAGTTTCAAAGTATCGCAAATCACATAGATCTATCCAGAACAACATAATACGCATGAATCCGTCCTCAAATGCACAAAATTTTGCGTTTTCAGCGAGTTATCAGCGTTTTTTCTGAGTCTCGTTGAGAAATTTTTGACTCTGTGGATCCAGTCAGAAGCAAGATTTCGCTTCAAAAGTGCGTTATATGGAGGAATCTAGCACCAAATACATCATATTTCGTGTTTTTAGAGTGCTCTTTGCAGTTTTACAAACCTTGGAATAAGTCGTAATCACGCTTCTCTGCGCAGATTTCCACGATCAAAAAGTTCATATTCCAATTCAGGACCTATAATATGTACGAATCTATCGACAAAAACATCATATTTCGTGTTTTTGGAGCGCTATCTGCAGTTATATGAAGTTTGAAATAAGTCAAAATTACCACATTTCGAGCAGTCTCAAAGTATCGCAAATCACATGAATCTCTCCAATACAACATAATACGCATGAGTCTGTCCTCAAATGCACAAAATTTTGCGTTTCCAGCGAGTTATCAGCGTTTTTTCTGAGTCTCGTTGAGAAATTTTTGACTTTGTAAATCTGCTCAGAAGCAAGATTCTGCTTCAAAAGTGCGTTATATAGCAGAATCTAGCACCAAATACGTCATATTTCGTGTTTTTAGAGTGCTATTTGCAGTTTTACAAACTTTGGAATATGTCAAAATCACGCTTTTCCGCGCAGATTTTTACAATCAAAAAGTTCATATTCCTATTCAGGACCTCATAATATGTATGAATCTATCGACAAAAACATCATATTTCGTGATTTCAGAGCGCTATCTGCAGTTATATGAAGTTTAAAATAAGTCAAAATTACCACATTCTGAACAGTTCCACAGTATCGCAAATCACATAAATCTATCCAATACAACATAATACGCATGAATCCGTCCTCAAATGCACAAAATTTTGCGTTTCCAGCGAGTTATCAGCGTTTTTTCTGAGTCTCGTTGAGAAATTTTTGACCCTGTAAATCTGCTCAGAAGCAAGATTATGCTTCAAAAAAGCGTTAGATGGCAGAATCTAGCACCAAATACATCACATCCCGTGTTTTTAGAGTGCCATTTGCAGTTTTACTAACTTTAAAATGAGTCGTAATCACGCTTTTCAGCGCAGATTTTCACAATCAAAGAGTTGATATACCTATTCAGGACCTCATAGTATGGTATGAATCTATCGACAAAAACATCATATTTCGTGTTTCTAGAGCGCTATCTGCAGTTATATGAAGTTTGAAATAAGTCAAAATTACCACATTCTGAGCAGTTTCAAAGTATCGCAAATCACATAAATCTATCCAATACAACATATTACGCATGAATCCGTCCTCAAATGCACAACATTTTGCGTTTCCAGCGAGTTATCGATGTTTTTTCTGAGTCTCGTTGAGAAATTTTTGACTCTGTAAATCTGCTCAGAAGCAAGATTTTGCTCCAAAGGTGCGTTATATGGCAGAATCTAGCACCAAATACATCATATTTTGTGTTTTTAGAGTACTATTTGCAGTTTTACAAATTTTGGAATAAGTCGAAATCACGCTTTCCGCGCAGATTCTCACATTCAAAAAGTTCATATTCCTATTCAGGACCCAAAAATATGTACGAATCTATCGACAAAAACATCATTTTTCGTGTTTTCAGAGCGCTATTTCCAGTTATATGAAGTTTGGAATAAGTCAAAATTACCACATTCTGAGCAGTTTCAAAGTATCGCAAATCACATAAATCTATCCAATACAACATAATACGCATGAATCCGTCCTCAAATGCACAAAATTTTGCGTTCCCAGCGAGATATCAGTGTATTCTCTGAGTCTCGTTGAGAAATTTTTGACCCTGTAAATCTGCTCAGAAGCAAGATTTTGCTTCAAAAGTGCGTTATATGGCAGAATCTAGCACCAAATACGTCATATTTCGTGTTTTTAGAGTGCTATTTGCAGTTTTACAAACTTTGGAATATATCAAATTTCACGCTTTTCCGCGCAGATTTTCACAATCAAAAAGTTCATATTCCTATTCAGGACCTCATAATATGTATGAATCTATCGACAGAAATATCATATCTCGTGTTTTCAGAGCGCTACCTGCAGTTATATGAAGTTTGAAATAAGTCAAAATTATCATATCCCGAGCAGTTTCAAAGTATCGCAAATCACATAAATCTATCCAATGCAACATGATACGCATGAATCCGTCCTCAAATGCACAAATGTTGCGTTTCCAGCGAGTTATCAGCGTTTTTTCTGAGTCTCGTTGAGAAATTTTTGCTTCAAAAGTGTGTCATATGGCAGAATCTAGCTCCAAATACATGATATTTTGTTTTTTTAGAGTGCTATTTGCAGTTTTACAAATTTTGGAATAAGACGAAATCACGCTATTCCGCGCAGATTTTCACAATCAAAAATCTATCCAATACAACATAATACGCATAAACCCGTCCCCAAATGCACAAAATTTTGCGTTTCCAGCGAGCTATCAGCGTTTTTTCTGAGTCTCGTTGAGGAACTTTTGACTCTGTTAATCTGCTCAAAAGGAAGATTTTGCTCCAAAAGTGCGTTATTTGGCAGAATCTAGCACCAAATACGTCATATTTCGTGTTTTCAGAGTGCTATTTGCAGTTTTACAAGTTTTGGAATAAGTCGAAATCACGCAATTCCGCGCAGATTTTCACAATCAAAAATCTATCCAATACAACATAATACGAATAAATCCGTCCTCAAATGCACAAAATTTTGCGTTTCCAGCGAGTTATCAGCGTTTTTACTGGGTCTCGTTGAGAAATTTTTGACTCTGTAAATCTGCTCAGGTGCAAGATTTTACTTCAAAAGTGCGTTATATGGCAGAATCTAGCACCAAATACGTCATATTTCGTGTTTTTAGAGTGCTATTTTGCAGTATTACAAACTTCTGAATAAGTCGAAATCACGCTATTCCGCGCAGATTTTCACAATCAAAAAGTTTATATTCCTATTCAGGACCTCATAATATGTAAGAATCTATCGACAAAAATATCATATTTCGTGTCTTCAGAGCGCTATCTGCAGTTGTATGAAGTTTGGAATAAGTCAAAATTACACATTCTGAGTAGTTTCAGAGTATCGCAAATCACATAAATCTATCCAATGCAAAATTATACGCATCAATCCGTCTCCAAATGCACAGAATTTTGCATTTCCAGCGAGTTATCAGCGTTTTTTCTGAGTCGTTGAGAAATTTTTGACTCTGTAAATCTGCTCAGAAGCAAGATTTTGCTTCAAAAGTGCGTTATATGGCAGAATCTAGCACCAAATACATCATTTCGTGTTTGTAGAGTGCTATTTGCAGTTTTACAAACTTTGGGATAAGTCGAAATCACGCTTTCCTGCGCAGATTTTCACAATCAAAAAGTCCATATTCCTATTCAGGACCTCATAATATGTATGAATCTATCGACAAAAATATAATATTTCGTGTTTTCAGAGCGCTATCTGCATTTATATGAAGTTTGAAATAAGTCAGAATTACCACATTCTGAGCAGTTTCAAAGTATCGCAAATCACATAAATCTATCCAATGCAATATAATACGCATAAATTCGTCCTCAAATGCACAAAATTCTTCGTTTCCAGCGAGTTATCAGCGTTTTTTCTGAGTCTCGTTGAGAGATTTTTGACTCTGTAAATCTGCTCAGAAGCAAGATTTTGCTTCAAAAGTGCGTTATATAACAGAATCTAGCACCAAATACATCATATTTCGTGTTTTAAGAGTGCTATTTGCAGTTTTACAAACTTTGGAATAAGTCGAAATTACGCTTTCCCGCGCAGATTTTCACAATCAAAAAGTCCATATTCCTATTCAGGACCACATAATATGTATGAATCTATCGACAAAAATATAATATTTCGTGTTTTCAGAGCGCTATCTGCAGTCATATGAACTTTGAAATAAGTCAGAATTACCACATTCTGTGCAGTTTCAAAGTATCGCAAATCACATAAATCTATCCAATACAACATGATACGCATGAGTCCTTCCTCAAATGCACAAAATTTTGCGTTTCCAGCGAGTTATCAGCGTTTTTTCTGAGACTCTTTGAAGAATTTTTGACTCTGTAAATCTGCTCAGAAGCAAGATTTCGCTTCGAAAGCGCGTTATATGGCAGAATCTAGCACCAAATACATCATATTCAGTGTTCTTAGAGTGCTATTTGCAGTTCCACAAACTTTGGAATAAGTCGAAATCACGCTTTCCCGCGCAGATTTTCAAAATCAGAAAGTTCATATTCCTATTCAGGACCTCATAATATGTATGAATCTATCGACAAACATATCATATTTCGTGTTTTCGGAGCGCTATCTGCAGTTATATGAAGTTTGAAATAAGTCAGAATTACCACATTCTAAGCAGTTTCAAAGTATCGCAAATCACATAAATCTATCCAATGCAATATAATACGCATGAATCCGTCTTCGAATGCACAAAATTTTGCGTTTCCAGCAAAATATCAGCGTTTATTCTGAGTCTCGTTGAGAAATTTTTGACTCTGTAAATCTGCTCAGAAGCAAGATTTTGCTTCAAAAGTGTGTTATATGGCAGAATCTAGCACCAAATACATCATATTTCGTGTTTTCAGAGTGCTATTTGCAGTTTTACAAATTTTGGAATAAGTCGAAATCACGCTATTCCGCGCAGATTTTCACAATCAGAAAGTTCATATTCCTATTCAGGACCTCATAATATGTATGAATCTATCGACAAAAACATCATATTTCGTGTTTTCAGAGCGCTATCTGCAGTTATATGAAATTTAAAATAAGTCAAAATTACCACATTCTGAACAGTTCCAAAGTATCGCAAATCACATAAATCTATCCAATACAACATAATACGCATGAATCCGTCCTCAAATGCACAAAATTATGCGTTTCCAGCGAGTTATCAGCGTTCTTCCTGAGTCACATTGAGAAATTTTTGACTCTGTGAATTTTCTCAGAAGCGAGATTTTTCTTCAAAAGTGCGTTATATGGCAGAATCTTGTACCAAATACGTCAGATTTCGTGTTTTTAGAGTGCTACTTGCAGTTTTACAAACTTTGGGATAAGTCGAAATCACGCTTTCCCTCGCAGATTTTCACAATCAAAAAGTTCATATTTCTATTCAGGACCTCATAAGATGTATGAATCTATCGACAAAAATATCATATTCCATGTTTTCAGAGCGCTATCTGCGGTTATATGAAGTTTGAAATAAGTCAAAATTACCACATTCTGAGCAGTTTCAAAGTATCGCAAATCACATAAATCCATCCAATACAACATGATACGCATGAATCCGTCCTCAATCGCACAAAATTTTGCGTTTCCATCGAGTTATCAGCGGTTTTTTCTGGGTCTCGTTGAGAGATTTTCGACTCTGTAAATCTGCTCAGAAGCAAGATTTTGCTTCAAAAGTGCGTTATATGGCAGAATCTAGCACCAAATACATCATATTTCGTGATTTTTGAGTGCCATTTGCAGTTTTACAGACTTTGGAATGGGTCGAAATCACGCTTCTCAGCGCAGATTTTCACAATCAAAAAGTTCATATTTCTATCCAGGACCTCATAATATGTATGAATCTATCGACATAAACATCATATTTCTTGTTTTCAGAGCGCTATCTGCAGTTATATGAAGTTTGAAATAAGTCGAAATTACCACATTCTGAGCAGTTTCAAAGTATCGCAAATCACATAAATCTATTCAATACAACATATTACGCATGAATCCGTCCTCAAATGCACAAAATTTTGCGTTTCCAGCGAGTTATCAGCGTTTTTTCTGAGTCTCGTTGAGAAATTTTTGACTCTGTGAATCTGCTCAGAAGCAAGATTTTGCTTCAAATGTGCGTTATATGGCAGAATCTAGCACCAAATACATCAAATTTGGTGTTTTTAGAGTGCTATTCGCAGTTTTACAAATTCTGGAATAAGTCGAAATCACGCTATCCCGCGCAGATTTTTACAATCAAAAAGTTCATATTTCTATCCAAGACCTCATAATATGTATGAATCTATCGACATGAACATCATAATTCTTGTTTTCAGAGCGCTATCTGCAGTTATATGAAGTTTGAAATAAGTCAAAATTACCACATTCTGAGCAAGTTCAAAGTATCGCTAATCACATGAATCTATCCAATACAACATATTACGCATGAATCCGTCCTTAAATGCACAAATTTTTCGATTCCAGCGAGTTATCAGCGTTTTTTCTGAGTCTCGTTGAGAAATTTTCGTGTTTTCAGAGCGCTATCTTCAGTTATATGAAGTTTGAAATAAGTCAAAATTACCACATTCTGAGCAGTTTCAAAGTATCGCAAATCACATAAATCTATCACTTACAACATAATACGCATGAATCCGTCCTCAAATGCACAAAATTTTGGGTTTCCAGCGAGTTATCAGCGTTTTCTCTGAGTCTTGTTGAGGAATTTTTGACTCTGTAAATCTGCTCAGAAGCAAGATTTTGCTCCAAAAGTGCGTTATATGGCAGAATCTAGCACCAAATACGTCATATTTCGTGTTTTTAGAGTGCTATTTGCAGTTCTACAAACTTTGGAATATGTCAAAATCACGCTTCTCCGCGCAGACTTTTACAATCAAGAAGTTCATATTCCTATTAAGGACCTCATAATATGTATGAATCTATCGACAAAAATATCATATTTAGTATTTTCAGAGCGCTATCTGCAGTTATATAAAGTTTGAAATAAGTCAAAATCACCACATTCTGAGCAGTTTCAAAGTATCGCAAATCACATAAATCCATCCAATGCAACATAATACGCATGAATCCGTCCTCAAATGCACAAATTTTGCGTTTCCAGCGAGTTATCAGCGTTTCTTCTGAGTCTCGTTGAGAAATTTTTGACTCTATAAATCCGCTCAGAAGCAAGATTTTGCTTCAAAAGTGCGTTATATGGCAGAATCTAGCACTATGTACATCATATTTTGTGTTTTTAGAGTGCTATTAGCAGTTTACAAACTTTGGAATAAGTCGAAATCACGCTTTTCCGCGCAGATTTTCACAATCAAAAAGTTCATATTTCTATTTAGGACCTCATAATATGTATGATCCTATCGACAAAAATATCATATTTCGTGTTTTCAGAACGCTATCTGCAGTTATATGAAGTTTGAAACAAGTCAAAATTACCACATTCTGAGCAATTTCAAAGAATCGCAAAACACATAAATCTATCCAATACAACATGATGCGCATCAATCCGTCCTCTAATGCACAAAATTTTGCGTTTCCAGCAAATGATCAGCGTTTTTTCTGAGTCTCGTTGAGAATTTTTGACTCTGTAAATCTGCTCAAAAGCAAGACTTTGCTTCAGAAGTGCGTTATATGGCAAAATCCAGCACCAAATATATCTTATTTCGTGTTTTTAGAGTGCTATTTGCATTTTTACAAACTTTGGAATGAGTCGGAATCACGCTTTTCCGCGCAGATTTTCACAATCAAAAAGTTCATATTCCTATTCAGGTCCTCATAATATGTATGAATCTATCGACAAAAACATCATATTTTGTGTTTTCAGAGCGCTATCTGCAGTTATATGAAGTTTGAAATAAGTCAAAATTACCACATTCTGAGCAGTTTCAAAGTATCGCAAATCACATAAATCTATCCAATACCACATATTACGCATGAATCCATCCTTGAATGCACACAATTTTGCATTTCCAGCAAGTTATCAGCGTTTTTTCTGAGTCTCGTTGAGAAATTTTCGTGTTTTCAGAACGCTATCTGCAGTTATATGAAGTTTGAAATAAGTCAAAATTACTACATTCAGAGCAGTTTCAAAGTATCGCAAATCACAAAGATCTATCCAGAACAACATAATACGCATGAATCCGTCCTCAAATGCACAAAATTTGGCGTTTCCAGCGAGTTATCAGTGTTTTTTCTGAGTCTCGTTGAGAAATTTTTGACTCTGTAAATCTGCTCAAAAGCAAGATTTT